>APFE031563425.1:18698-31862 GCA_000404065.3 Pinus taeda
TTTGCAAAAAAAAAAAAAAAAATGAATCAACTAGGGAAGAAAACAATGCATACTTTGACACCTCCCCAACAACGGTGCCAAAAAGTGATGAGCCTCAGTATTGCAACAAGAATACTGCAACTCCCAAGGCTACCAACTTTATTTATCAACTCGGGGTTTGCACAAACTTAATAGGTATCGGCACTATATGTGCAGCATACAATGTGTCCTTCCTTTGTTGTCATGAGAGAAAAGAAATGTTGCCTATTTGCAGGAATGAAAGACTGAATTTAAAAATGCTTGTAAAGTAACATGAAATCCTCTATCTACTTATTAACACACTTTGCTTGCAAAAGAAACCTATTCTACCCCTATTTTTCACATGTGATGTTTTAACAAATCTAAGCATGAAATCTAATCTAGAGAGTACTAACTGTTGTGTGCATGTGTAAATATAAAAGAACTCATTTTTTAATCTTTTTTCTTTATGAATACAAATGTTAATCTTTCCTTGTTATTTGGCAAGGGAGAAAGGTATGGAGGAGGGGTACAATGATTTTGATGGCTTGGAGGTCAAGTAGGGGCCTAATCCTAGCATCGATGATGATTTTTCTCAATTCAGGCTCAAAACAGACTGCTACAAGATTTCCTACAGGATGTACTAGTTCTCCTACCGGATCTCCTAGTTCTCCTATAGGATCCCCCGATTTACTACAAGATGTTACAGATTTACTATATGAAATTATAATTCATCTAATGACCAAGAAAATTAAATCCAAATTGGATGGGAAAAAAAGTTATTGACCAGGATGTCCTAGATCCCTAGTCCAAGTGGAATCACTCAAAAAGGCCTTTGTTAACCCATGCTAAAAAATAGCACAAAATTACTAGTCGAAAATCTAGAATTTCGAGAACTAGTGAGCTAGTAAATCTATAAAATTCCTAACCTAATAAAGTGAAAATGCGGTGGGGTGATTTTTTTATGAACTATAATTTTTTTTTGATCTAATGCAAGTGGAACCAACTCGATTGAAGCTCGTTAGCATGCTCTAAAAAAAAAATTACTATTCATTGCCACAAAGGAGCTCCAGAAATCTAGATTTGTGAATAAGAAAGTTAATACAAGTAGCTCAATGATTACTATGACATTCCAAAGATTTTCCATGGATGAAATGATGCTTGTGATCCTACAAAAGAACTTACATAAAGCATTTAACCCAATCCTACACCAATAAATCATTAATACTAAATGAAAAAATAGAAATAAATAAAAACAAGATATGCATGTGAATAAGAAGTGAAAATAAGGAAAGAAAATGATACAAAAGGGCTCTTAGGCTCCTAGGATGGCCAAGCCCAATGAAACTCAGACACCTATGGAGGAGAACAAGATTTAGAAGCTGAACATGACAACAATCTTCATTATTTTCATCAATACAATTACATCCCTACAAGAAAATACAATGGAGCTGCAAAAATATGAGTTCTCTCCATAAGAACACTAATGAAAATCTATCCCCAGAGGAAAAATCGATTATAAAAAATGATTAGAAATCATTCCCCGTGAATGGAGGAATATTTCCCCACCAAAATCCCTTGATTAGTGGATCTAGTCCCCAATACCAGGAATCTGCATTAAATGGTAGGGAACACATTCCTAGATTTTATCAATCATTCCACAATCTGTGCCATAATTCCATAATATCTTGTTGATTTATTATTGATTATTTATCCTCCTTTAGTAGGGAGAAAGCCCCTAAATTATCTCCTCCTTCAAATCTTCATAATATGCCCAATATTCTCATAATATTCCACAAAAATAAATAATATTAGGCACAAAAATGAAATTATTCAAAAACCTTCCTAATAAAATATATTAAAGTTAAAAATACATTATCTAATGCAAGAAGAGAGGTTCAATATGTCGAAGGATGGTATTATGGACCTTAATTTATGTTTAATTTATAGGCATGGGCATTAATTTATGTCTAATTTAGAGGCTCATCACAAGGGTCACCCCACCCTTTGTTATTTATAGTACCTCATAACTCATTGTAGAGGCTTTTAGTTAGCCAAGATTTCGATAGGATTATTTTAGAGAAAGCTTGGAGAGTATTGTAACGAGCCTTGGCTTCTCCACAATGCAGAGCTAGTATATCTCTTTAGAGGAGCAAGTGGCAGTGACTGTAATGTTCTGCTATCGGGACTAGTGGTTGATAATGGTTGTACTATATGATTGGAACTTTCACTTCTTAGTATAACAGAGCCAACACGTTTCATGCATATGTTGTTATTGTATTTCAGCTATCTTGTTTACACTAATGATATATGTATATGTTTGGTTATGCATGCATATATGGACTCTTTCTATATAAGTATGTATGACTCTTACTGAGATGTGTTGATGGTTTAACCAGCACTTTGGATTGCTAGCTTACTCGCTTTCCAGTTTGTGATGCATATTTATTCGTGTGTTCCCTTCTTAGTCGTGTGCTTTCACAGGTTTCCATGGGGTGCATTCACCTCTCTTTCCATGTGTTAGAACCGTTCATGCACCTTCCTTGGCCTGTTGCGCATGTCACACCCTTGCTACCAACAAGGACATCTTACTTGCCTCTGCGTGCAACCGCAGTCAAGGCGATATTGTATGACCCACTGCTGGGGCTCCTACACCAAACTGTCTAAGGTCTAGTTGGGAATTCTTACCGGGGAGATCCCCTGACATGTTGGCGAGTCCAACACCATCAAAATTTTGGCACTAGAAGGAGTTCCAAATGACAAGATGAGTCCTCACAATCTGTTTTAAATCTCTGCATATCTATCATGACTAACTACAGAGTTTCTCTTCCAAAGTGTATGTCTCTTGAAAACAACTTCGAAATCTCGGAAGAGCTCTGGGATAACTTGTCACATAAAACATACGATGGTGGAGGCTATGTAGCCTTGGTTAGGCACGTGGTCGGCATTCTAGGATCATGCGAAATACATGAAATCTTTGAAGAATACATGACTTGCACATTGTTCATCTACACGCTTCAAGGGCACCCAATGCACTAGTGTGCCACACTACCTGAAAAAACTATTCATTCTCTTTCTCATCTGGTCACAGAGATAGATCATGCTTTCAATCACTTTAATCGTAAAGCACTCAATAAAGAAATTATGGAATTACGAAAAGCACCCGATGAATCCGTTGAGCAGTTTCACACACGCTTTTGTAATCTTGCATACCAAATTCCTGAAGATGAAATTGATTGGGAATTTCTTGATGGAATATTTGAGTATCTTCTTCACATATCCAAAAATACACAATTCTTGAAATCATATGAACCCCTCTTAGCACACTTCTGTAATGGAGCTATGAAATCACAGGCAGGCACAACTGTTGTAACAAGTGATTGTCCGCCTTCACCTCATCGAATAGCTCCACCACCACAGAGTAATGTGGGAGAATATGCACACACATTTGTTGAATTGTCACATCCCCCCACCCCATCTACTCTTGGTATCTACAGGGATTTGACTTGCAATCCTGTTGGCTTTCACGTGAATTCGTTCCCCCAACCTTCGTCCCTGTGTTCTATTGATCCTCTGGATTGTACTGTCTTGTGCTCTTCCATTCTGCACTCCACACCTGTTGTGAACAAGGATCAAGTTGTTGACAGGGTTGGTGCTGTGCATCTAACCTGTGCCATCATTCATGATGAGTGTGTGCGATAATCTAAATAAGAACCCGTGATGAAGGATGATTCATTTCCATCCGCGCCTCACCCACTCTATCTTGACATCCCTTGTGATTCTTCCATTGTTGATTTCACCTGTGAAAACTCATTTCAGGATGTTTCTACTTCTGATCATTCACAGGACAAATCAGATGCCATTCTGTCATTACATTGTGGAGAGGACACATCTTCCTCTAAAAATTCGTCCAATCTGTCATCTGTCATTTCTGAAAACATAGAGGGTGGACATCCTTTCTTCTCATCTACCCCTCTGCAAGATTCATCAAATCATCAAGATGCCGACAAACATCCCAAATTTTTGGATCGTGTTTGTCATGATCTCTGTACTTCTTCATTTGATCACGATGTTGATTCACTCGTTGTTAATATGTCTTAGACACTAGTCTACGATGATCAATCTGTCAACGAAGTTCAAACCGTGCAAAATATCAAGGAACTTCAGCTCGAGATGATGATTATGTCAGGTCCTCGTTGTCCTGAGGTTGGTTTCACTTCTAATCAAGAAATTGTTCAAACACCCGAGGCTCCTCATCGCTCATCTGTATGCATTAAAAATCAATCTCACACACAGATTTTGCTTCCTCCACTCGAACTACACGATCCCATCGCTCATGCATTGGAGGAATCATACACAGCAAGTACACTTGCACAACATAAGTGGTCTACCTTTCTCATGTGTGCTTGTATGTCACAATTAATAGAATTCCTATGCTTAAGATCTGAACATAGTGTAGCATGGCACCATGGAAATTCCACAAAGTTCATGCCATGCACTTTCACTCATTTATTTTTTGTGGACACACTTAAACCCGGAGTGTGTTTGTCTTCATTGTTATATCTTTCAGGTTTGTTGGTTCACACTGCTATGTTTGTTGTGAACCATGCCTTCACCAACATGGGTTGACCAATGCGCCAACTGATGCATTGGAAATATCACTTCATGTAACCAGGCCCATGCATTGTTAGCTTAGGAGTAGGAGTAGTGTTTTATTTTGGTTTTTTTGCTTTCATGCATGTTTGCTTCTTACTTTGCATGTTTTTTGGCCTACCTATTTTTTTTTTTAGTGGATTTACTTACAAATTTACTTATGCTTTTGCTTTGTCTTGTTGTTTGTTGCTTGTTTACATCCGTAGGTTAGTTTTGCATGAGACCGTGCACGACTCTTGAAACAAGTTGGGTAAAGTACAAGAGGAATTGTGCAGTTATAAATACTTGGTTATCTATCATCTTGCCTATGTCTAAAGAACTTGTTATCTTCAGTGCATGATACATCAATGGAAAATGCGTAATGTTCGAAGTGAACTTTGGTGAAAACACAATGCCTGTGCGCTAACTAGTGTCACCTACTCTAGTCGATTGTTTTTGGGCTAATCCTTATCGACTCAGTCAAGTAGAGTAAGGTGAAGGGGAAAACCTTAACAAGCACGTTAGAGATATATATATAAACTAATTCTCTGAAGGAACAACCTCTTCTACTCTCAATAAGTTGGGATCCCTCTTCCGCCTCTGAAATGAATAAGTGTTATGCATAGTTACGAAACAAGAAAAATGAAAAAATGAAAATGTGAAAAAAAAAATGAAAAATGAATAACGCAAAAGAAGAGAAAGGCTTCCTGCGTAGAGAGGTGATGCAAGTAACTCTGTCAGGGTATTAACCAGGCTTGCTGGTAGCGGAGCGATGCTTGTGTTCCTGCATGACTCCATCAAGGTACTCTCCAAGCTTGCTGGCAGCAGAGCAACACTAGAAATGAAAATAAAACTCTAATGACCATAAAATGTGTGCATCAATATAACCCTCATCCCAAATCGAAAAAATTGTGTTGGCTTGGCTTGGAATGTGTGTCGACTGACCAAGAGCTTGGTAGAAGCTACATATTACAATCAAGAAAGTGTAGAAACCAAGACAAACAGAGAAATGTGCAATATTTCCGGAGGTGTTAGACTTGCTTTTCACGAACAAGGTCCATTCAGAGAGCTGGAGTTCTACCAAAGTGTCGCCAAGTGTTGTAGCGGCTACAACCACCCTCCAAAATTTTGCCTTAGCTTCATTTTGGAGCCTCCCTACCAACCATCCTAGCAACATGTCTTTCATTGTCAAGTACATAGTCTTCATTGGTTTTTCAGTAGCTTCCCAGCTTGTGCATGTTAGTTTGCTTCACTCCCCTCATAGACTGCCACTCCAGAATTGGGCTAGTTGTTGGCTGAGAAGCTCCCTCGGAATTGCGCAATTTTGGAGGGGAATTAGCCTTCCCTCCAGAAATTGCGCAAATCTACTGGTCAGCCTGCTAGGCTCAAAAATTGTGCAATGCAGTTAGATAGTCTTCCTTGGGAAAATTGTGCAATCTGGCCCAGCACTGCAACTCAGCCCAGAAATTGCGAAAATCAGTTGGGCACACTTTTGAGCTCCAAAATTTCTCAGAGCAGTCAGTCAGGATTCCTTAGAAAAACTACACAATCTAGCCAGCACTGCAGTTCAGCCCAAAAATTGCACAATCCCTCTAGGACAACTTGCCCAGCTTCTCCACGAAATTACGCAATTCTAGGGAGCAGTCACCTGATCCTCCCAAAAATTATGCAATCCCTTTGGGACAACCAGCCCAGTTCCTCTCAGAAATTGTGCAAATCCATCTCCTAGCCTAGCAGGTTGTTTCATGTGCCTTCAAGTTGACCAGTTCCCTCTGGGACCGAGCAAAATTGATTTTCATGC
Organism: Pinus taeda; assembly: GCA_000404065.3. Taxonomy (NCBI): domain Eukaryota; kingdom Viridiplantae; phylum Streptophyta; class Pinopsida; order Pinales; family Pinaceae; genus Pinus; species Pinus taeda. Next base: position 25,129 of record APFE031563425.1, read on the forward strand.
ATGGGCTTCTCTTCCCAAAATAGCAAAAGGCAGCATGAAAAAGGAATCCCTAGATCTAGGGATCTATTCTTAGCAGTCTATTCTTAGCAGTTGGAGGTTACATTCAAAACTCATTTTAGAAACCTCTCACCATATGTTGCTTTTTCCTAGATTTGTGGCATGCGTGTCATAACCTCGATCTTATCAAAACTTATGAGTCAAATGTTGCAGAGCTAATTCCTCACATCAATCTTTCAGCTCTGACAGCCCACATCGCATCTAGGAGCCTTCAATACTTTCACCTTAGTTGTTTCAAGGTAAATATGCTTTTCTTGTCTTGCTCTGCGTTTCTATCTCATTTTGTGTTTCACTTTGTGTGAGTGTTTTCTTCTTGATTTCAATGAGCACTTGTTGTTGTTTTTATGTATGTTATCTTGTGGAAGCATCGTTTCATTTTTCATTTGCATCTCACTGTTGTCGCATGCATGACATTGTCTTTGCACCGATGGTCACCGTTGTGACGACCCATTTCATACACATGCATGTTTTCCTGTTTTATGAATCCTCCACTTGTTGTCTACATGCATGATCATTCACTCTTGTTTACACTCAGTATCACCATGCATTCAGACTTCTCATGTTTTCAATCTCTCATCGGTGGGTCTGGGTTGCCTTAGCCCGGACCTTGCCTTACCTGGCTAGCATTATGCATCTATGGAAGTGAAGGCTTTGCCTTCCCTCCAAAAAATTTTCAAGTCCAGCCCAGCACTTGCAGGCTTGCATTGTGCGATTCTGGGAGGCAATGCCTTGTTGGCCCCAAAAACTGCGCAATGCAGTTTGCTAGATTGCATGTCACTGCTGACTGAAATTACGCATTGTGCAATTTCAGCCCTCAGCAGGACAGGCTAGACTATGCATTACATAGTTCTAGCAGCCAGTTAACCTCTTGACAACCCAGATTGTTCCTTGCGTAGTTTTGGCAGTCATTCTCCTAGCCTCCCAGTCAAAATTGCATAATCTTCACAAACAGTCACATAAGTATGTTGCATGTCAGTCCTCCAATTTGTTTTGGTTTTAGACTAACAGATTTCTTTTCATGAGTGTTGTTATGTATCCAGGTATCGCAGGTTTTTGTCTGCCCCTCAATAGCACAGGTACAATGGATTCCAAGAGAGCAGAGCCGAAGACACCCTTCAAAGCACAACTGGGGATGCAGTCGATCAAGTGTCTATGAACTTGCCTATCTATGAAGACATCAATTTATTCATGGACAAGGATATCAAGATGAAATGGCAGTGGTGTCACAGGATCAGAACCATCAGTAGCAGCAGAAGGTAGCACACCTGCATGTGACAAATGTAAGAGGAGGGTTGTTGAGAGTGTAGAGGCAGAAAAAAGTCGCAAGTTCAAGAAGATCCACTTGTGATGAAAGTAGCTTTGGAGATTGAAGCTATGAGGCAATGGTGCAACAAGAGGATCGCGTGAAGGCAGAGAGAGAAATAGAGAAGGAATTACAGGTGTTGAAGTGGAAACTCATGGAAAAGCAAGAGTTTAACAGACAACAAAAAGAGTTTTAGTAGGAATAGGCACAGCAAGAGGCGCAAAATGCGCAGACTAATGAAACTGCACCTATACAGGTTATAGACCCAAACCAATAGCTAGCACAGAACAAACAGTGTGAGCAGTTTCATCGATCGCATGTAAGGGTTTTTAGGAGCATGGATGCCATTATGCGCATGCATGTGATCCCATACATTGGCACACTCACTGAGGCGAAGACAAGAAGCAACTCCTGTTGAAGCTGAACATGTATGTTGATAAGTCGATATGCATAATCACCAGCACACACTTGGAGATCAGCACAGACACTATGCATCAGTATGTTGTTGGTCCAACTACACTCAAGACGATGATGCACATGTTATCAGGCGACTTGGATGGAGAAGCCATATTAGTGTACCCGGATGCAACGGAGGCAAGAGTTTGCTTTCAGTAGGATGTCACCATTAAGCGCATGGAAACCATCATGGATGACCAAGATTGGCATCATTTTGCCACCATCGATCATCACAAGGATGTCGAAGAGTTGGTCTTACCACAACTGTTCGAGTGTTAGTGATGTCTTGCATGGCTTTCTCAAGCCAATTTGTCTCACATGGGTACATGTGCACATTGGATGTAACATCTTGTAAAGTGGAAGTCCAAGTGTCGATAGTTGAATGTAACAGTGATAGAGTAGTTGAAGAGTCATGAGGGTAGGTGAATAGTCACAAAGGGGAATGTCAAGGGTCACCCCACCCTTTGTTATTTATAGTACCTCATAACTCATTGTAGAGGCTTTTGGTCAACCAATATTCCGATAGGAGTATCTTAGAGAAAGCTTGGAGAGTATTATAATGAGCCTTGGCTTCTCCATAGTGCAGAGCTAGTATATCTCTTTGGAGGAGTAGGCGGCAGTGACTGTAACATTCAGCTATCGGGACTAGTGGTTGGTCATGGTTGTACTGTATAATTGTAACTTTCACTTCTTAATATAATAGAACCAGCATGTTTCATGCATATGTTGTTATTGTATTTCAGCTATCTTGTTTACTCTAATGATATATGTATCTGTTTGCTTATGCATGCATGTATGGACTCTTTCTATATAAGTATGTATGAATCTTACTGAGATGTGTTGTTGGTTTAACCATCACTTTGGATTTCTAGCTTACTCACTTTCCAGTTTGTGATGCATCTTTTCTCGTGTGTTCCCTTCTTAGCCACGTGCTTCCACAGGTTTCCAAGGGGTGCACTCACCTCACTTTCCATGTGTCAGAACCGTTCATGCACCTTCCTTGGCTTGTTGCACATGTCACACCCTTGCTACCAATAGGGACATCTTACTTTCCTCTGCGCGCAACTGCAGTCAATACGATATCGTGTGACCCACTACTAGGACTCCTACACCAAACAGTCTGAGGTCTAGTTGAGACTTCTTACTGGGGAGATCCCCTGACATGTTAGCGGATCTAGCACCATCAACAGTATGGTTCAGTAATTGATGATTCATTGTTTAGTATTCTAAGATATGTGTGCAATTTTTATATAGATAAGGCGTGTATATACGCGAGCCTTATTCAATACAATCTCATACATAATTTGATGTTTGTTATTTTTGGTTGGGTTATGCATTCAATGATTTGATTCTTCAAATATTTAGTTGATTTGTAGTGAGACAATGTCTCAGATTGAGTACTTTAGTTTGTTTGGGTTTATGGTTGATATGGGCCCAGTTTCAAAATTTGATGAAAGGTGGCCTATAGGTTGTGTGATAATTGTTTGACAGGTGGACCCAGTCTGAAATATTCTAAAAATCCTTCGACAAGGAGTTGAGGGTTGCATCCTTCAGTAAGAGGGTAGGGACTCTCTTTTGGTAGAAGTCGGTAAACAAGTTTAGGGTGTTGTAGCTCCCTTTCAGTGGTTGCTAGAGAATGATATAAGGTTGTAGCTTTTTGCAGTTGGGTGCCTGTGTATTGGTAAGAGTCTGCATCAGTACAATTGTAATATTTTTCTTTATATCATAAGAAAGAAGACAGAGACAGTAGCACTGGTGGTTTTATCCCACATTGGGTTTCCACCTAAAATCCTAGTGTTCAAAGTGTGTTTCTCATTTGTTGTGATTTATTATGTTCTTTACTGCATACTAAAAATTAATTAATCTTTTGGTGCAATGATCAAAGATAATAATTTGTTAGAAAAAAACAGTAAATTGTATGTGCGTTGGTTTCCTTCTCTAAAGTAGCGTAAATGTGCAAGTTGCTTTAATAACATTAGCGTACATATTTTAGAATATCAAATTTGGAAGTTTGCACTTAAAATATTGATTCACCCTTCCCCTTAGAATTTTTCCCAACATTCTATGTATAGCCTTTTGTGTGGTCGAATTCCCTTTATGAGGCCGACTTGAATGGAGGACAGGCCGACTTGAATGGAGGGCAGGCCGACTTGGTGGAGGAGGCACAAAATACATATTTTGGCTCAATTATAAGTTTTTTTTCTTGATATATAAATCCCAAGAAGGGTCTATTACATAATGATAAGGACTATGACACATGACATAAACCCTAGAATCACTCAATGGGTGATTTGACCTTGAATAAAAATAAATAAAGCATGAAACCCATGCTTATAATTAATTTTATTTTACAATATTTTTTCTTTTGAAAAATACATAATAATTACATCATGACATGAGCTAAACAAAAATTATGAAGACCAATACTAATTACATTTCTCAACGCTGAGAACCCTGGAAAGGTTATTTATTTCAATTACTAAATTGTAGTTGATAGTGCTCGTGAAGGTGATCCTTTTAAGATCCCTTCTTTGTAGGTTCTTATTATCTATTTCTATCTATATTAAATACAAGACTATTGATTATTTTGATTATTTTTCCTTAATCTTGTTACTCTAATCCATTAAAGAGAATATGTCATTTAGAAGAAGTGTTTCTTTTATAAGCCCTTTGATTAGGCACTTGTCTTCTCCCATCGATCTCTAAAATATAATTGAAACAAATTATCACTTTTTTTGTTTAATAGAAATCTAAAGGAAAAATACTAAAAGTACTTAACTTAGATTTATTTTCCAAGTCTAGTGTTTAATTTACAAACCATATTCATATTCTAGACATATATTGATTATGGTTTGATGTAAAAGTTGTTATCTTAAAACCATAAGTGTAAAATTTGCCATGTAATTATTAATTTCAAATTTATTTTTCATTATAAGGGTTATTTTATTCTTTATGTAAATCTCAAAATTACATTAAAAAGGAAAAAAACATTAAAATCAAATTTACGTATATTCAAGTCTAGTTTCATTTCATTTACAAGATTTTTGTCTAGGCTACACACCTGAGAAAAACCCCCAAGTATTCCTCATTTTTAGGATGGTATCCAAGGTAAACCCTAGATTCTTCATGGCACAAAGACAGTTAACAATAAGGCTTGAAGTCGTTATAACAATATACTCATTATCATTGATTTCAACATGTTACTTATGGGAATTGAACATGGGTGGGAGGATAATAAGCATTCCTTCAAACTACTTGAGATAAAACAATTGAAAATATCATTTGTAAGATATATTAGACATCGTTTATAATTATTTCACAAGCTAAAAGTTAGCTTTCAAAGTTTTATTTCATGTTTCTAGTTGTGAAAATTTATTAGTTATCATTTATTTACTTATCTTCACAAAAAATAAATATTTGGTATATGTAAGTATATCTAACTAATAACATTTATAATAAGCTAAGTTAGATTTACCTCTTGATTCAAATCATTCCTATTTCACTTTCATTGATTTATCATATAATTGCTTCAAATACATTGGGATGTTGATTTCACAAATATCTTAATCTCCTAATTTATAATACAACCCTAACTTTCTCGGTTTAAAGCATTCAATTATTTTCTTGGCTTGTTTTGTCTCTAATCATAGAATCTATAGAATATGCATAATTAAACACATAAAAAAACGATTTGGAGATATCAGACAAACCAAGTTAACCATGGACTTGGCCTTGTTTAAGCACATATTGAATTGCTCTTAACATCACATTTATGCTTTAATAGTACGATTACATCTCTTATGGTTATTATTTAATTTGAAATTGTTTTCTACAAAGATAATTTGGATCTATTACATCATATATTTACTAAATTTCCGTTAGACTACTACAAAGTTTTACCAATTACTTGCAAAGAATAAATTTTCTCTTGCATGCATGAAAAGATCAAATTTGAAGCTAATCCAAATGCCTCTAATAATTTGATTATTTATCTATTTGATTCCTTTACTTTTTTTGTGGTATTTCTTTAGTGAGATTCAATTAGTTCATTCTTGAAGTAAATATTTTCCTTTACTTATCTGAATAATAATATATGATTTACTTAGGCTCTATTAATAATCAATATTATATCAAAGGGATACTCCACTTCGCCTCTTGAAAACTAGTGAAAAGTGAAGGAGAAGGTGTATTGAGTTTGAAAGGCTTATTGATGAAGATGATTGTGGATCATGGGTTTCCAAGATTGACTCAGTGTATAAATGTCTTCCCTATTAAAATTGTTGAAGTTTTTTTCAACATCTATCACTTTTGGAATGGTACTAGAGGTGTGATATTAAAATTGTTGAAGTTTTTTTCAACATCTATCACTTTTGGAATGGTACTAGAGGTGTGATAGGGAGATTAAAAACAATTTCTAGTTTTGTCAAAGTAAACATGTTTATATTTGTGAGATAGTTTTGATAACTAATTTAGAGATACTCTTATTTGATTTGTATTTATTTAAAGAAAATTGAGCAAATAAACATTTGGAGCAGTCCACTATTATCTTAATATTAGTGTATCACAAATTTAATTAATGTTTTAAAAAATAACCAAAAATATACATCAATAAAGAGAAGCAGTTTCATTTCTCAATGTGAAATCATGTTTATCAAAGATGTTCATGAACATCGCTGCCATTCTACAAGAATCTACACAACATCTACACAAAATCTCGTAAGTCAATAACAAGTGTTTTATGTTATTTTTGTAAAATAGACAAAGGAAGGATGATGGGAACAAATCATCAAATTGTTGAATTAAATGTTTTACGAAGAAGACAAAAGGATCATGCAACATTGATATTTGATGATTATCATTAAGCATAAAATGTATCATGTGTAAGTTTTTGTTACTTCTTAATTTATATTTATATAAA
>APFE031563425.1:35534-56759 GCA_000404065.3 Pinus taeda
TTTTTCACAAAACAGACATCAGAGTCATCTTTTAAGCCCTTTTCTGACTCCTAAAAATTGAAAAGATTGCCGAGCGTTTCTTTTACACTCGTTAAAACGGAATTAAAATACGGTCCTCTTATAGCCCTTTTCTGACCGTAAAAACAGGAAAAGATTGCCGGATTTTTGTCGTTTCAAATTCGATATTGGAAATAAAACGACGTGTCTTTGATCGCTTTTTACTTTTCAGGTCAAAGACACTAACTATGAAAATATCCTTGGTCGCAAGATCAAGCGGTTCTCCTAGGAATTATTTTATACTTTTTCGGGCTTAGGAGACACAACTTTACGAAAAAGTTCAATCTGGAGTCTTCTAGTTTTTCAGACTCTCTAAATATGAAAAGCGCCGAGTTCTCCTATACTGGACTCGTTAAAATTTCACAGTAAAGGACCTGTTCTATTAGAAACAGGAACGGACCGCTCCTTCTTAGGGTTCGCATCAAAAACTAAGTTGGACTCATCCGAAGGATGAGCTTACAAACAAGCATATGTTATCCTTCTCAAGCTTGTAAAAAATAAAGAGGTACTTGCCAGAAATGGTGGGGGGAAAAATGAGAAGAATGAGCCTATTTGATATCTTTTTGTCTCAAGAAAAATCTTACTACCACTCTTGAACACGACACTTATTCATTCACCTGGGTTGGGAAATCCTTTACCTCACAGTTGACCAAAATCACTTGACATTTTTAGCCGGGTTATGGGAGTCGACTTTGAGTCATTTATCACCAAACCATCTGTTGTGTCGTTATGTGTTCAAGAGGTCTGTAAACAAAACATTCAACCGCAAAATACCTATCATTCATTGTGTCATCATTGAATCAGTCCTTGCAGCAACATTTCTTCAACTTGAACTATGATTTCGTGTTGTGGGCTTGCCTGCGACGAGTCGCTTTCTATCAACATCAGCACCTTATCTAGAGAGTTGACTTAGAAATCGTCAGTACCTTGAGGTCTGCATGCATCAATGGCAGGTTTCTCGCCTTCGACGTCAGTTTTCATCATTGACTTGCGATCGAAGGATTCCATGAAATGTTCGACATCGACTCATTCATTCACATCTCATGGATTGTGCTGGGTACTTTGAGAACCATTGACATTACTGGTGGTCTCTCTCACGCTTGTTAACAGTTTACATCATTGACTGTTAATCAAGTGGTTTCTACCATGTTCGACATCGACTCATTTATTCACATGGCTAGAATCGTACCAATTCGGGAAGTAGAGATGAAGACCCTGGATCTAGTTTCCACCATCCAGGCTGCGAGGAGTTTTGTATTCATTATGTTGTAGACCAATCATAAAACAGATGGCTGCGCCCATACTGTGTCTACACGAGTCTATGATTATGATGTATTATGAAATCATTCCTGTATCAGAGTAGTTAGTCCAATAGTTAAAAGTTTTTGATCTGAGTATGGGAATGCCTACCTCAGCGATGATATGATCTTATACATGTATTTTGTGTTGAAAATTGCAGGTTCTGACCGGGCTCTCCACAAGATGATCCTCGAAATGATAAAGTACTTCACCCTTCCTATATTATGTAACACCCTTATCTATTACAGGCTTCATACTTTAGGGGGCAATCTGTTACACTGAAATTTGTCACCATGACTATCTGCAGTTAATATGGCTCCATCAATAGTCATATTATCCTCCTTGTCAAGCCTCATACCTCTGCTCTTCATGTCAAACTTCAAAAAGAGAGAAAGTCACTTAAAAACATGTTTATCTCTGGGTACGCAGGTTCTCTCTACCTTGCCTGCGTGTACGCATCCCAAACACATTGTACCTGCGTACTTGTACGCTTTGTAATCCAAAGGATGGGTGCGTACCCCTGGAAAGGTCAAAAGGCGCGAGTTTCATCTTTAAAAAGTTACTTGTGGTCACTTCTAGAGCCTTCTAGAAGAGTGTTTGACGTGTATTGGGCGCCTCCAGATGGTTCATGCATCCCTATGATAGAGGAACTTATCCCATCAAGAGAGGAGCTACCCCATCCAAAAGAGGGAGTATCCCATTGATGTTGGAACTGAATAACTTCCTCTAGAACACTATAAATACAGGCATTGGGCCAAAGGAGGGGAGGTTGAAAGCTGAACATTCCAAAGGGTAAATGCTGCTGGAATTAGGACTTCCATTGGTAACTTGTGAGGAGAGATTACCATCCTTTCTTGTTGCCATATTGGGAGTGGGTGAGCTTGTCAAAGTAGAGGAAATCTCTTGTTGGACCCTGGGAGGAGCTTGCACAACACCAAGGCTCAGGTTGTAATGTTCCTTTTTTGTTTCCTTAATACAAATAAGTCCATTCTTCTTAATGATTTGTTGTTAATGAATTATTTCATGTACTCCTTGGTCTATATGATGAATATGCTTTGTTTTATGAAATATTCAGGTGTTATGTAATTTTTTGACTATTAGTGTATGCAGGTCTTAAAGTGAAGGAGGAGCTCATCTGGATCAGCAAAGCTGGACTGCTACAACAAGCGTTGGATTTGAGGTAGGATCGAACAACACTTGGTTTCTCATAGAATAATGTATGTTTAGAGAAGGATTTCTCTTGTTTGTTTTGTTTGTCACTATAGAGTCTTAGACTCCTAGGGAGGTTAGGTTTGTCCGCAAAAATAACTCTTTCCGCATGACAACATGGCCCGCTGAAAAGCAGCTCCAACATTTTTAAGACCAAAAGGCATATTTTTGTATGAAAATGTGCCCCAAGGACAAATAAATGTTGTCTTGTGCTAGTCCTCTGGACGAATAGTAAGTCGATTGTAACTAGAGAATCCATCCATGAACGAAAAAATTTCATTACTCACACATTCATCAACAATTTGATCAATAAAAGGTGTGGGGTAATTGTCTTTTGGAGAAGCTTTATTTAAATCCCTAAAGTCGATACATACTCGGATCGTTCCTTACTTCTTATCTACAGGGACTAGATTGGAAACCCCCTTAGTTAGAGGAATGGTGTATATGAAACCCACCTTAAGCAACTTTTCAACTTCAGCTTTAATAGTTGTTGCTTTCCTAGGATTAACTTGTCGAAGTTTCTAATGAATAGGTTTGGTGTTTTCTTGCGTCTTGATCTCATGCTGGACTATATATGGATCAATTCCAAGCATTTCCTCATAAGACCAAGTGAACACATCTTGAAACTCTTTAAAGAGGTTGGTGTAGATTTGAATTTCTTCAGGGGAACAATCAGCTCCGATGAAGACATTTTCTATGACATTAAGATTCCTAGAGATGTTTATAGGTACAGCTCTTGAGATAATAGACATGTTACCTTCGGCAGAAAATTGTGCTGGAGCCAAAGGGTTTGAAACTGTACAAACATTACTAGCAAGCAAAATGGAGAACCTAGATTCAACTTCATGCAATGGAGGAAGAAAATATGAACGATGATGTAAATCTTCCCATGGTCGATCTACACCCATCATTGCCTCCAAAATTGCTTCTTCAGATGGTAAGACTGTATCCAAGCAATCCAGAGTTGAAGTAGAATCGAGGGTCCAAGCCGAAGCCACATCGCCATCTAACTCCTCTTGTGAAAAAAGGAGTGGGATGGTTGTCTGTAGAGTTAACGATAGATTGATAGCTAAGTTCTGTTGCAGACATGGGAAATGCCATTCCACTAACCTGCCCTTCATCTAATGTGGTGGTAGATGAAGGTAAGGTCCAAGGGTCCAAAAAATAATGAGTTAGAAAGAACTCCTTTCATGAAGGTCCCCTAGAGGATGAAATTGCATTAATTCTAGCTGTAGGAGCAGGAAGGTCAAATATACCCATTAACGAAGAGTACATCCCAACTCCTAAATTCTAATTATGTTGATGGGGATTATCTACCAATGGAATGGTAGAATCCGAAGTTGCGTGGGAGTCACCTGGAGAATAATCCAACTGATCAATTTTAACAATCCTCCCCTCATGAGGAAAACAGAGGATGCGGAATAAATATGAAACTATGGCATCCATCTCATAAATCCATTCCTGCCTAAGAGAAGGTTATAATCCAGGTTGGTGTCAATGATTTCTACCTCAATATTTACGACCCTTCCCCCAACACATATAGGAAAGGTTGGGATAATCCCATGTGGCCTATGAGAATGTCCATCAAATGTTGTCAAGAGAGTCGGTGAAGGAACAACTGAAGGTGATCCAATGGCCTTCCAACATGACATAGACATTACGCATGTGGAAGCTCCCTCATTTATAACTGTCAGAAAAATATTGGTCTTTCGGTAAGTGGACTTTATCTGGAAATCCATATGGTGAGGAAGTCTTCTTCTTACCTCATCCCTTCCTCTTCCCATTGGATTGTTGATTTCCTTTGCAGTTAGAGGCCTAGACGACGTTTAGAGAGGTAGGTTGGGAAGGTGTAGGTGTAGACGGTGCTGCCTAGTTAGAAGAAGCAGTTTGTAGAGACAATTGCTGCAATTGATTCAAAAGGTTCACTGTGTTAACATCAATCAATCCGACTATACTGTCGGCGTGGGGGCCTGGCTTTGGTTTGGCTAAATCGACCTTAGATCTAGGAGCATCAGGTAGAATTTTATGAAGAGTCCCAGACTGAGAATATATCAGTTCTAATTGTTGGGCTCGAAAAATAGTCTGCTCTTCCTAATAAACATCGGAAAGAGACACGTCCTTTGAGGTATTAGGTTGTAATGATTTTAGAAACCATTCTGTTAGTGTCGGTATCTTCATCCCTCCATTAGTAATCAAAATTCTCTTGTTGCATTGCATTTTAGGTGTCTCATCTGATCAGCTGCAATCCATTAGGATCATGGATCATCTGATGGCAGTGGCATTTTATAAATTTTTCCCTCATGATCTTTACATGCTGGCCCATTTTCAAGTCATTTACAGTCATTTTTGTCTTTACATCTGCAAAAAGTCATTTTTAGGGTTTTAGGTCTCATTAGGTCTAGAGTTTGTCATCAAGGTCTTGTAAAAGCTCAATAATGGTTAGCAGCCACATGAGGAGGTCAAATAAAGTCTTAGCAACAAAAATTTCATTAATCACATGCTCAGTGATTGATTTTTCCTCAAAACCCTGTTTTGAGGAAAAACAGGGTTTTTATGTTTTATGTATAAAATTTTATGTAATTTCATCTTTCCTATATGTAATAATTTCGAGATGCAACCATGGTCGCTTTCCCAAGCTCTTGCATTCCAACCCCTACAAAAGAGTCAAAAAATCAAAGCATTTAGTCCATCAAAGGCAAAAAGCAAGTCAAACTGCCAAAACAGAGTTTTAAAAAGCAAGTGAAAGATAAACATTATAAAGTGGGTTTTATAAGTGAAAAATTAAATTGGTTGGTATATAAAGTCTTTCCATGTCAATGAGCTCATTTGTGTCCAAAGAGTGAATGAGCAAATAAGTGCAAATTGTGTTTTCGAGCCTAAGGAGCGAATTTGCAACCAAACTGTTAAAATTTTGAGGCGCGATGCACCTGACCAGCACGGCACATACAACGCAGGTTTTACATTGAAATTATAACTAGCGTGACACACCAGTGAGTTGTGGCGCACTTGTGAGTGGGCGCGGCACACCTGCCTCCAAATCCTTGTCTCATTCAAATTGCCTCCTCCAAGCTCTAAACTTGCAAATTCCTCATTCCACAAGTAAGTTAACATCTCCATATTTCCATTGCAAGGGTTTTCATCAGTATTTATGGTGTTTCAATAGGTAAAAAACAAAACCCTAGTTCCTTGGACAATTGTATTGAGAAAGTTGCCTAGGATTTGAAAAATTACAATTTTTGCTATCTAATTCCCATCCTACCATTTTCACATCCCCTCACTACAATTTCATTCACCTCTTTTCTCCTTCCCTCTTTCACCTACACCTACATTTTTCCCCTATCCCCAAAACTAAAAACCCTAATACATAATCCCACTACTCCCAAACCCTAATTGGAATCTCTAAACCCTAATACCTAATTCCTACTATCCATAAACCCTACAAAACCTACTCACATCACCAAACCCTACATACTCTCCCTAAAACCCTACACACTCTTCCTAAAACCCTACACACTTATCCTACTCACTCCCTAAACCCTACTCACATCCCTAAACCCTTTTCATGCATACATTTCCACACTCGCTTCGCCATACACTCTGCCCATTCCATTCCTCCATCCTATTCCATACTATTATCCACAAACCATTCATATGTAATCACATTTTTCAAAACCAAGGGAAAATAATGGAAATAGACATTGAATATGACTATGATAAGTAGCAAAGCAAAGGCAAAGAGAAGATGCACGAGGATGATATAGATGACAAACAAGAAAGAAAACAAACAGTTGGAGGATAAGCAAAGCCTAATGGATCTAGAAATGTTGAAACTGAAGAAGCAAAATGACGAGGAGGACCAAGTCAAGTTAACACCACTTGAACAAGAAATTGAAGCTAATCATGAATATTGGCTTGAGGGGGAAAACATGCATAAGGAAAATATGTTGGAGAAGGACAAAAAAGAGAAAAAGATGTTGAGGCACATGGCCTATCACTATTTGGCGAGAAACAAAGTTTAAAAAGCGAGAATTAGGACTTTGAAGGCCAAGTTGAGGAAAGATTTGAGGAAGAGGAAAGAGCAAGACAAGCTCAAGACTTTGGATGAGGCTTCCTTAGCCCAACCTCGCACTTGATGTAGGACACTCAACCCAAATTTCAAGAAATTTGGGATACTTTTTGTCAATTTTGAGTTTTTGGAGCAAAACACAGGTTTTTTTGCCTGGTGCGCCGCGCCACATGGCGCGTGCTTTTTCTAGGGACCTCCTTTGGAGGAAAACTCAATATTTTTGGATTCCTCATGCAAAAATATGAATGCCCACAAATGGCCCAGAAATTTTGTCAAGTTTTGAGCTTCCAAAAGGGTCAAAAACACCTCAAAAATGCCCTTTCTGCCCCTTTTTGGCCACACAGGAAGCAGTGTTGGGAGAACTCACGTTTGGAGGGGCAAATGGACACAAGATTCAGAAATTCCACCTGTTCTAGAAAGTAGACAGATAGAACTTTCCAACAAGCCCACTTGGAGAAAAATTGGTGCAAGGGAAGGTCTCCAAAATCAGCTGTAAAAAGGAACGGCGCACAGGGACAGAGGCATGACGCACAAGATGGAAAATTGACTTTTTTGCCCAAAAAACTTTGTTTTTCGCCTAGTTTTTTCTCAGTTTAACTTTTCTCTCTCTCATAGTCAAACTCATGATGTAATTTGATGTAACTTGATGGAATTTGACGTAAATATTCTAAAATTTCACTCATGGAGGTAGATACATCATGAAAAGGTAGTTTGAAACTAAATGAATCAGTTTCCTAGGTTTTAGAGGCAAGCTGTTCCACTGCCTACTTTTCAATTCTTAGTTTAGATCTTGTTGAAACAACTCCTAAACTCATTAATTCGACCCTTAAAGCCTAGAATGAGTTGTTTGTTGCCTATATCTAGTAGTTTTTCAGTCATTGGTAAAGGTTGGACTCTTGTGAAAGCTTTGAGCAACATTGTGCATTCATATCTGCAGTTTGGCAAAGGAATAGACTAGGGTTTGCAACATTTTGTGGGATTGTTGTGGCAAGTTGATTTGGTATTGTTTTTCCTTCTGTAATTCAAGTTTACATGTGTTTATATATGCCATTATCTCTCTCTGTTCAACTTAACTAAATGAATCAAGGATAAAGGTATAATTCATTGATGTTGCAGTGCTCTACCTAGGGTTTGTTTAGTTATTCATATTTTCAACTGTTTGAATGATGTTGCAGTGCTCTACCTAGGGTTTTTTTAGTTATTCATGTTTTCAACTGTTTGAAGAGGATTCCTGAGACTCTCATGCCCTCTCCAACTCCTCACTAGTCTTAAGACTCTCCATCTCACTTATTTCAAAGTACTAAACCATTTTCCTACCTCGCCCCATAGAAACCTCTGCAAGACTATGTCCATTCCCCATACCCAAATCTGCCTTTCACATTTGAGCCAACAAACCAAAATTAAATTCAATCAAACTCCTCTGAGAATATACGTAGCCTAAAATCAGTCTTTACATTAGTCATCTCAAGCTTTATTAACCATATTCTTCTGAGATTGACAAGGAGAGAGCCCTCTCCTGACCTTGTAGGGCTAACTACCAGGTTAGGCATGGTTTGATGTTACCCTAGATCCTGCCTTTCTCAGCTTGGGGTAGATTTAGGCCCTAACACATTCGAGAAGGAATTCTGGTGGGATTTCAGTTTTGATAAGCCCTTTTCTCCTTCTCCATTCCTAGATGTGATCTGAAATGTCAATTGTGGTGTCTTGCTGAAAGTTAGTCAGAAGTTTATTTCTGGCTTCATATCGGACAGGCAACTGAAAATGGTTCAAAAAGATATTAGCCAAATCACAGAAAGAGGTATAGGTGCCCCCTGAAAACTCTATATAAAATTTGGCCACATTTCCGGTTAGGGTGCACTGAAATAACCTCAACCTGATCGAATCACCTATCAGGGAGTTAGATGAGCACCATAAGTGAAGACTGGTCACATGGTCTCCCGGTTTTTCACCACTCTTCCCTTAAAACTTTGGAATATCTGAGGGAAGTTTAGTTGGGACCGGAGAACGAGCTAGATTGTACTTAATTAGATCATTTGTCAATTTAGTTAAGTCTGGAAAATTAAGCGTGGCTAGAAAAGGAAGTCGTGGGGGACCTTGGGAATTCCATCCAGAGCGGGCGGGGTTCCCAAAGGTCTAAAAAGAATGACCTGGCTTTTGAAAGGCACCAGGTTGCTTGAAGTAACTCGTAGAGTCTGTTGAACCAAAAGGTGGTCCTTGTGGTCCAACGAAATTCAGATTTTGACCAACTCCTACTGAAAATCCTCCGTAACCAGTGAAGGTACCCCCTAACGAAGTATTGAAAGGAGATGACAGCCCCTAATAAGGATTCCATGCATTAGAAAAGGGTGGAAAATTCTTAATAGAATTAATCAAAGAATACGAAACATTCCCTTGTTGGCCAAAACATTGATTCCCAGCTCCTATCCCACTAACCGCAGGGTTTGTCCAACTCTAGAAGGGGTTACTACCTTGACTTGTAAAAGAAAAAGGCAATGACCCTATTGTCGGATTGGAATGTGATATATGACCACTTCAAAATGGGAAACCCTGAAAAGAAGTTGATCCACTCATCATGGATGTAGAGGCATTCAATGGCATGTTCAAAGGAATTGAAGGACCCTTGTGAGATGGCAATCCAAAAGGGAAAAATCCAAAATTGGATGCAGTATCTTGAGAACTTCCACTCGTTGATGGAATGGAAGTAGACCCAAATATAGTTGTGCTGGGAGTAATAGAAGGGATGGAAATAGTTCCTCCCCCTTGTATAGATATGGGAGTCTGCATGCTTGCAACACTCGTCGTAGATGCCATGCTTCCAACAGTGGTCATTGAAGGAATAGATGTATGTAAACCTGGGCTCGAAGGCCTATGAGTCAAAGTTCTGACATATAACAAAATGTCTGTATGATCAGGAGGAAGAGGAGAATTCGGAGCCGCAACCGGCTCTGAAAGCTCTTCAACTTCGATGTTATCTTTCGACTGGAAGAGTACTCGAGAAAGAACTAGTGTGTTCCTCTCTAACTCTGTACTAGTGCCAGGTCTATCTTGTGAACTAATGCCCCCAAGTGGAGGATCAATCTCCGATGCGCCTGCTGCCACGGGTTGAAAACCACTGGCAGAATCACTCCTACGCCTTCTAGGAGAAGGATCTGGACTCGTAGGTGACAGCCCACGAAGTCTCCTGGACTGTCGAGATGGTCGGTCAGCCACTTTGAATTATTTAAAAGATCTACTTAAAGACTCAAAAAATTATAAAGCTAGGCTGACTAGGAGCAAAAAACACTCACTAAAATGTCCCTAAAGACATCAACAATCAAACAACTCTCAAGTATTTCCGCTCCGAATGATTAAGACCGGACACCAAAATACAAGAAAGTTAATAAAAAGGGCCTTCTGAAAATAGACTAGGGTAATTACGCCCCAAGCTTACTAGCGAAGGTATCAGAGGTAGTTGTGCTGACCTCTAGACAACAGCCTTTGCCGGTGCAAGCCCCCAAGCTTCACAAGTGTGCCCTCTAGAAGTACTGTTGAAAATGATACAACGTCAATCTCAGGTGCCACAGGATTCCCCTCCGTAGCCACCTGTGTGGTCCCTAGGATAGGCAACTATGGTCACCAACTGTTATATACCTAGGGGGGATAATATGGGGTACCAAGGGAGGTACCCAAGGTAATAATGTAATAATGGGATGGGCCATAGTAATAAATAAGGTGGTTAACCCATGTCATGTAAGGGACCACAAGTAGTTAATAATAATGTAAGGGGCCCATGGTATTAGTTGATGGTATGAGGAAACCATGGTAATGATGCATGGTATTGTATGTATGAGGCCTATATAGAGGCTAGAGACTCCACATGGAGATGATATGAAGAGAAGTATTCTTGTATGAACAGGCATATGGCTTGTGGAGTGTTCTCCTTCCTTAAGGAGTGAATGTATGGTGTTGCCCTACCTTAAGGGTTTGATCAATAAATAATCATTTCATATTATTTCTGGGTTTATTTGCATTACCTTATATTTTCATATCAGATCTATAATATTTATGGTTTATATATACAACAAGTGGTATCAGAGCACTTTCTTGGGCACAAAAGTGGAGAATTTTTTTACTTTTGCAGAAATTCGGGGGCGGCGATTTTGCAGATCAGATCTGTAAATTTTGGTGCAAGATCTGCAAAATCTAATTGTAGATCTGGATTCTATGTGAAAAAATACCCGATTTCAAAAAAAAAAAATCAGTCGAATCGGAGTCCGGATGAAGGAGATATCGCTGATCTAAAAATCAGTAGGGTTGTAGACAATTTTTCGGGGCAACGAACTTGCGGCGTAGATCTAGACCTCTTGGCACTAGATCTGCAAAATATAATTGTAGATCTTGAATATTTGTGAAAAAACACCTAATTTCAAAAAAAAATCAGTTGAATCGAAGTCCGGATGAGGGAGATATCGTTGATTTAAAATCAGCTCTTTTTTTCAGAAATTTTGGGTGACGACGGGAGAGTAGCAGCACAGTTATGAAATTCCAGTGTCTGGATCAGGATTTCTATCACATGGGCAGATGCAGAATGGTTGTTCCATTTCCAAAAATAGGTTATAATAGAGATTCTGAGCAATATTGACGAAACTGTGACATTTTCAAATTTTCGCCAAGTAAGTGAATTTTTTTTCCAATCCATTCATGGATTCTAGCAAGGCATTTTGTACAGGGAATGATAATGGTATGACTATTGAAGAACTCATAAAGGGAAACAAGCTTATATATAGGACATTTTGGAGGGACTCAATGTGGTTTAATTTAAAAGATGAGGCTGCCAAATGGTGGTTCTCACTTGACCACAAGCAGTTGACCAAACTTTCAGATGTAGAATTTGAACGAGTCTTTTTAGACAAATGGTTTCGGGCTAGGAAAAAGGAGAATGAGACACATAAGGGGTTAATTCCTACTGGTATATCCTTATTACAGATTAATGGATTGCTTTAGAAAGAGAAGATCATTGTTTCTATCAATCCTAGTTGTAAACACAATTTTATCAGTGTTAATTTGACAAAAAAATTGCAAGTCCCAACAAAACAAATTGAACATACACAGGTTGATAATGAGGATGTTCAAGTGTACAAGGATTTGAAGATTTCTATGGATAAATATGTGTTGCATGGTGATTTTTATGCTTCAGAGATGGATAATATGGATGTTGTTTTGGGATATCCTTGGATGGAATCCGTGGGTACTATCAATATTAATGTGCAGAAGAAATTCCTGAAGCTATGGCATAAAAAGAATAAAATTACATTATAGGATATTTCCATCCATAAACAGGTAGAGCACATGGAGGTTGAAGCAGAAGATGTTCAAGTGACTGATATATCAGATGATGAGCCTTTGATGATCGACAACCAAACACAAACAGAGGTTGCAGAACAAAAGACTACAGGTGATGATACATCAGAGGAGGGCTCAGTGGTTGAAGTCATATTGAAAAAGAAGACACCACAACAGGCACCACAGCAGGGTGAAGTCAAGCAGAAGACACCGTGGGTTAAAACTTCAACATATCATCACCCACATCACCCCGCAAGACAACCATCAAGATGGCAACCAGTTAGTCACAAGGACAACAACCCCCACAAGATGGATACAAAGGAGAGACGATCCACCTACTACACATCAACACAGAAGAGCGGCCACGGTCAACTTCCATCTCAAGCGAGCGAGGCACAAGCGAGATCGAGGGTTCACCTTTCTCTTGGATGGCTAGATGCACGTGCATGGTATCAGTGGACTACTCTTTTGAGTAGATCTTATTATTTGTGTTCTTCTCATGTTTCGGGGACGAAACATGCTAGGGGGTGGATGTTATATACCTAGGGGGGGTAATATGAGGTACAAAGGGAGGTACCCAAGGTAATAATGTAATAATGGGATGGGCCATAGTAATAAATAAGGTGGTTAACCCATATCATGTAAGGGACCACAAGTAGTTAGTAATAATGTAATGGGCCATGGTATTAGTCGATGGTATGAGGGAACCATGGTAATGATCCATGGTATTGTATGTATGAGGCCTATATAGAGGCTAGAGACTCCATGTCAAGAAATATAGTCAATGAAGAGAAGTATTCTTGTATGAATAGGCATATGGCTTGTGGAGTATTCTCCTTCCTTAAGGAGTGAATGTATGGTGTTGCCCTACCTTAAGGGTTTGATAATAAAGAATCATTTCATATACTTTCTATCTTGTTATTCTTGGGTTATTTCTATTATCATAATATTTCCAGTTTAGATCTACAACAAGTGGTATCAGAGCTACAACACACGCACTGTTAGTAGACTTGCAAATCAAGGACGCATATACATATACATATTTGAGATCAAGACATGAATCCACGACATGGGAGAAGCCATCCAGATGATGAAGACTATATAAAAATATCCATGGTATGGGCGTAGCCATCCAAATAACAAGGATCAATATAAATATTAAGTCTCACGGTATGGTCACAGCCATCCGTATAGTATAAATATGTGTACAATCATTAATAACATAAAAATCCATGCAGCCTGAGCCATAACAGACAAAACTCTAGGTCTTGGGCTCCATCCAACTCGATCAATGTACAAATTCCAGCATGTGAATAAACGTGTTGAAGTCGAACATGCTAGAAAACCACCCAATTACCAGTCAATGATGTGGACTGTTAACAAGCACGAGAGAAACCACCAATAATGAAAATGGATCTCAAGGTACAACAGTACAATCTGTGAATGTGATAATGAGGTTGAGGTCGAACACTTGTGGAATCATCCAATCAAAAGCCAATAATGAAGACCTGTTGTCGGATGCGAAGCACTAACCACTAGGGCATGTTAGCTTTAAGGTACTGAAAGGGAGTTCCTAAGTCATCTTCCTGGATAGTGAGCTAAAGTTGAAAGGAAGTGACCCATCATAGGAGGGCAGTGATGAATCCCGTATCATCGACACGAAACAAGGAATAAATTGGTATGAAATCCAGGACTGTAGCAATGACTCAAACAATGTATAGGTAAATAACTGCAAATTGGAATTCTCTTAAACATATTGGCAACACGACTCCGAAGTGTGGCAGCATCTGACTCAACATGGGACTAATGGTCATGATGACAACATGGAATAGTCAAATGAGAGGCAAGATGGATCACCCAAACTCGAGATGACAAGTGACTGAGTGAGGATATCCCAAACCCAACATGACAGCAAAAGAGTGTCATGTTTAAGAGCGACATGTTGCCTATACAAAGGATGTCTCATCTTCATTTTTCCCCGCTATTTCTAGCGAGTACCTCTTTATTTTTACACAAGCTTGAAGAGGATACCATATGCTTGTCATATAAGTTCATGCTTCAGATGAATCCATCCTAGTAAGTTTTACAAGTCCTAGGAAGGAGAAACTCGGTCTCATCATGGTGACAAGTCTTTTGTCATTTAAATTTTACGAGTTCGACGAAAGAGTAACTCAATATCTTTTCATATGTAGAGAGTTTGAAAAAGAGACGAAAGAGAAAAATCCATCATGTCCCTTTTTTTAATTGTCTCTTGAATCTGAAAAGGTAGAAAACAATATTCGAGAGAACCTCTTGACCATGTCGACCAAGGTGTTACTTTTTCGTAAATCGTTAGTCTTAGCCCGAAAAAGGGGTAAACGTATACTGAGACAACGTCAATTCATTTAATTTAACGAGTTCAAAAAGACAAGTACTCGACAATCTTTTCATATTTTTGAAGTCTAAAAAGAGCTGAAAGGGGCCTCCACCTGGAGGAATGAGTGGTATAAAAGGATAGCAGCTGGTTTCGACAATGATTGAACTACTCAAAACATGTAATGGTCAAGAGGTTGGCTAATAAAACCACTCATCGCAGATGTTCCTCAAGAAAGGGTTAGATAACCAAGTGAAAGCACATGATCGACCAAAGAGATGGTGATGATGGAATGAGAAAAATCCAAGGCTCATCTGGCAAAAACAGGCTCATAAAACGACAATCAGGAGAGGTAAAAAGGGAATGGTTTCATTTTTACACAAGCTTGAAACATGGGAAACTATGCTTGAGTATACTTGAAGATGGTTTCATTTTTTCACAAGATTGAAACATGGGGGGGAAAATATGCTTGGATTTAGTTTCATTTTTACAAAAGATTGAAACAAAGATAAACTATGCTTGAGATAGGTTTGCATGCGCCCAAAAAAATCACTCAATTTGAGGTACATGCCCCCCGAGGTTCATTTCATTCAGGTAGTGGATGGAATGAAGGTTCACGTACGAGATCAAGTGAAAGACTCAACTGGGATTTTATGAGATCTAATCAAAGACTCGAATTGGAAGGGGATTTGTTTCATTTTTTAACAAGTTTGATATAGGAAAAGAACCATGCTCATGGGGACCTATTTCATTTTTTAACGAGTTTGACATAGTAAAATAACTATCCTCAGGGCCCTTGTTTCATATTTTAACAAGCTTGACATAAGACAAGGAACTATACTCCAATCCTTTTGATCACAGACCAAAAGAGACCATGGATTCCAAGAGGTTATCATTAGATGGGAGAAGAACACTTTGGAAGGGATACATGTCCAAGGATCCGAATAAAAAATCAGGCTCCAATGCTCCCAGTACATGGTGTACTACATCACATACTAGATCATCAGTAGATGTGGGCATGGAATAGGTGGCCACATAATTAACTTGTGGCGGGGGTGATACTACTTGCACATAAGAACCATTTAGGGATGATGGTTGAGTGGGAGTTGATTATGGACCAATGAATGTAAGTTGATCAATGATCACAATTCTTCCTTCATGTGAGAAACACATCATCAAAAAGAGGGAAGAAACAAGAGCTCCTGTGACATAAACATAGTCATGACGAAGGAGTAGATTAAAATATAAAGGGCCTTGGACAACCATCATGTCTATATAGACAATCTTTCCTCCCAAAGTAATAGGCAGCTTAGGAAGGATCCCTAATGGTTGATTGGCTCCTCTGTTAAAAGCTAACAGATTCTGGGTTCCCTAGTGGAGTCACCATTTTGTTGACAAGGTTAATCGTCTCTGTGGACAGAGATGGTCCCTCTAGCCCAATGAGTGGATCTAGCAACTGAATGGAGAATCAACTAGGCATCTTCCTATATCATAATTCAAAAGTAGAACAAGAAAGAGGGCCTACCTTTCTTTGATGCTAATCCGATTTTCTTTGTTGAGATCCTTGAACCGCCTATGTCATGGAATTGTTCCAACTTCTTCTAGCACTTATGTACCTGCACAAGTGATCAGGAGATAACAAAGCATGCCAAAACCAATAGCAAATCCAATAATAACCTATTTAGCTGATCAAGGAATGCTAAACCAATACATACATGAACATATATATTTTGGGAAGATGAACCAACAATTGTATTATTATTTAAAGAATAAAGGGGAAGCTTACAACCATAGCCTTGATTTTAAAAGGCTCTCCTTGAGTGGTAATCCAAGTCCAAGCCAAGAAACTCTCCAACACTTCTTCTCCAAGTCTAGTGAATAACCTCTAGGCACAAGCTCAACATAGGGGTGCAACTGGACATAGATCAACAATTTGGGAATGGTAGAGCGGGGATTTATAGGAAAGGAGAGGGAGTTAGATCTCCTCCAAAGCTAGGATTAGGCCCACATATTAGGGAGGTAGCTCATAGGGATGAGACCAAGAGGTCAAATTAGGAGGATTCGACATCATCTATGCGAAACCACCTCCAGCTCGCCACTCTGGAAGCTTCTATATCACAAAGCTTCTCATCCTCTTTGGGAAAACTTCCTTTTTGAGACCATCATGAGTATGATAGGGAATGGAGCGATGCCATCGCTGGCTTAACAATGAACAACATGTGATCATCGCAGTTTTGAGCTTCATAAGGGTGATGACTCTTATTTTAGGGTTTCAAGGGCCATTTCTTCAAGGAAAGATCTACAGATTTTCCAAGCAAAGTCAAAGGAGGGATTTGAGCTGTATATAGTGATGATTATACTGTATAATGATCATGTTTCAGGCACTTCAAGGCATATCACAAGGGAAGTGCAAGAGGCGTGACAAAATACTGTGTAACACTAAGATATTATTTTTAAAAAGGAATTACAAGTCACGTTCATCTCCTCAATCACTTCACACTTCTCTCCTTGATGATTCTCATGGCTCTATGTAACTCTCTCTTTTAATAATACATTACTCTCTTTTATGCACTCATCAAAGAATGGAATATTCCTCTTACACTCATTAAAGACATGTCATAAAATATTCCTCTTACGCTCTCTTTAATGCATATGTTACACTCTCCTTAACTAAGACATGCATACCTCTCATTAATGGCATGAGTTACACTCCTCTAAATGGAATACAAGGCATGCATATTGCTCCTCCCTTATGAAAATAATTTGTTGCTCCTCCTATATATGTGTCTCATGTATTCTCACTTGGGGGAGGTGCATTGTCATACCAAGAGTTGGAGAGACTTGAAGAGGATTGTGAGAGGGAGAGTCTTGGAAGGTAGCCAAATGTTTTTGAAATGAATATGAAATTCCTAAACTAAATTACTAAGTAGTTCAACCTGGTGGAGTTGTCCATGAGTGGTATTGAGAGGAAGTGAAATTTATCTTCCCTAGTTTGCCTTGTGTATCTCTCTACTGCTATATTTTGGTATTTCTTGTGAACTTATATAGCTCGGGGGTTCCAAGGGGAGAAGTTCTTCCTAGATATGGTTGGGAGGATAATCGGATGGTTCATAATGAGTTGGTAAGGATATTGGAGTCAGAGCATAGTCTCATTGGAGCTGAAGCATATTCCCATGCTTTTGGAATTGTATAAATACATTGTCAGGTATATTCATAAGCATTCTTGAAAGTTTAGTTTATTATTAATTTAAAAGTGTTGAAGAACTTTTAAATTTATTGCCAATTTCTGCTTGTGCAAGTTTATGAGATCTTCACATAGTTAATTCTGGGCAAACCAATAATGAATGGTAGTTGTAGCTGAGAATTTACATGCAAGGGCATTAAAACAATAATGTTTTGCCAAAGTTTTAATTTCTTTTTATAATGAAATTTTGTCCATAGAAGGTCGCCATGAGTTGACTAAAATACCATATTAGCATACATTTGAGTTTTTTTTCTCCATGTATAGTCGTAGATGATTTTTTCACACTAAGTGTTTGATAAAAGTGATAAATGAGATAGTAGGATTTTTTGTTGTTGTTGTTTTAATAAATTGCATCTCTCGAAATTTTTGTTGTGTTTCCACTCAACATCAAGGGGTATCTGTTTCATTTTTCCATGTAACCCCTCATTTGATTCCACAAACACACTTCTCCGAACCTAGATCATAAATATGGATGATTTTGAAGATTATTGCTGCCAACTGTGTCTGTTGTCGAGTTTTAGGTGAAGGATTAAGATGATTTAGTTTATGTTTTAATATGACAATATTTAAAGTTTTAATTTATGAATTTTATGAGTTAAATAGGTTGAGTGAAAATCTTATATTCATGTTGCTAATGATTGTCAAATTGTCTTGAGAGATGATGGTCACCAAGCGTTTGAAAAAATGCCTCAATGGTTGTATATTGTATGCTTGCAAGTGGTTTTTCAAATGGCCTCAACAACTGTAGCTTTTATGCACATAAATACTTAGACTAAATGTCTCATTGACTATAGATTTTATGTACCAGAAAAATTTATGAATAGATTATGCAATGGATGTAGCTTCCTATGTTTGCAGCTTATTGTATAAATGTGAAAATGAATTTTAGTAAAGGTGTTGAAGTGTGAATAGATCAGCAGGACAATGTTTCTTTTATCATATAAAGCTATCATAAAAAAATGGGTGTTGTTGGAAACAATTTTACAATGATAAATTATGTAGGATTTAATTACTTGTGCAAATGAGGATAAAAATTTCATCAAAATTGCATGTATTCAAGGGCGCGGCCTTATGCTTTAGTGACTACAGAAAACAAATATTTCTTCCCAGTTTTTGTAGGTCCATTGTTTTACTTGGCGCTTTTTGAAGAATAATTTGTTTTCGAATTGGTAATAGTAGTTGTTCTTGATGCAACATTCAATATACAATTCTCATGATTGAAGCATTGCCTTAAGAACTAGGATTGGGAATTTTTAATTAATAAAATTGGAAATGTTGTTGGGTCAATATATTTTGTGATTACATATCATATTTATTAGATTTACTGATGAAGAGAGACATATTCTTCCCTTAGTTACCTTGCTATAAGTAGGATAATACTCATACATCTATATTTTTATTTTTGTAACAGAATCATGATACTTTGTGGTTATGATGTCAAGAGTCAATAAATGGAACCTATTTAGCATAATATAGAGGGTCAAATAGGTTGATTAAGCTTAATGCTCACACATAACATTATGATGGAATTTATTTTCAGTCTTACTTAGAACTCATGTATAAGTATGCAAAGGGCACATGCTATCCTCTTTTAAACTTGAGGAGAGATGCGTTTTGGAATTTGTTTTAAGCAAAATTTATCCCTCACTTCTTATGTTATATTCTTATGTTGAAATAGATGAAGGAACATGATCTTCACAATAACCAAGTTGGTCATATTATAAGTTAAAAAAAAAAAATAAGTATTAGTATTCAATGTAAGCTTTAATTCTCTATGCAATTCATGGTTGGTAAGGTGGGACCTGGTGCTAACATCAGCACTGATTGGATTGTATAGTGGCATATGGGCCAATCCCGTGAGGGCACATGGAACACTAGTATTGGTTTGAAGTTATGTGAGATGTGTCAATCTCAAGCCACCATGTGGGCCAATCAGAGTGTGCCACATGGCCCAATCAGAGGTTTCCACGTGGCCTCATGAATGGCGTCAAAATATTTTCTAGTTGAACGACCAACTCCATGGTGTTTGACCCCATGACTTATCATCCACGCAACAAGATCTCTACCAACCAGGCTACAATTGTTTCTTATTATATAATGGGTGCATGGTTTTATTTAATTAGATTAAGTTGGATGGTTGGGGGTAATGGGCAAGCCGGTGGGCATGCTCGACCATCCCAGCTTTTGGTTTCCATTAATACACAAGACCGAAAACAGATGAGAAGGGGACAAGGAACGTGGCACCATGCCCTTGCCCAAGCCTAAGCCATATGGAAACCACACAACCAAGAGCGGGGACAAGAAGAGCACGTGGCATAGGGCCCACACCCGTTTGTCTTATGTGCCCCCATACGACCATCAACGCGAGGGTAGGAGGGGACTTCGACCCAACGGTTCAAAAAAAAAAATATATTAAAAAGAATGTACCCTGCCCGAAATTGCAGATCGAACCTAAGACTGACAATATGACATTACAACGACCCAAACAATTGAGCTATGTTATTTTGGTTTCCAAATTTACAGAACGAGACCAATTTGTAGAGGAGTTTTATAATAAAACTTCAAGGAGCACTATATTCCTCAATTTTTAACCTTTTTGAGCTCAAGAAGAGCCTAGACAGAGATTTTTGGGCATCCTGGACATGATAACAGTGTTATTTTTGCAATTTGGCGCTTATATGATTAAGTATTAATCATTTGAGCATATAAAAAATAAGTCCACCATTGGAAGTTGGACCATGAGATGTACCCTAGGAAGGATGAACTTTGTTATCAATTTTTGTGTTTGATGTTTCCTGTATGTCCATTTAAATGTTCAAATTGTGCAAAATTTATTTAAGTTTATCAAAATTTATTTAATTTTATGTTCTTTTTCAATCGTGATCCATTTCCTAAAAGACATAAACTAGCTTACAAATATTTTCATGAAACCTTCACTTCTTAATTATATATCACCCCTCCCCTTTCTCCCTCTCCCTGCCTCTGCACTCCATCCCACTCCACCCCACTCCAACCCCCACAACCTTGCATGCTCACTCACTCTCTCCCCCATTCTCCCTCTCTTTCTTTCTTCCCCACTACCCTCTATCTTTCCCTCTCTATTTGTACCCCCTCACTCTATCTCCCTCACTCACTCTTTATTTATGTCTACCCTTCTCTCCTTCAATCACTCTCTCTCTCCCCATTTATTCCTCTTCCTTCTTGTGTGTCTCTATCCTTCCCTCCCTCCCTCAATGACTTCTTCACAGCAACACTTTACCTGGACCTCCCCCTCAAAGTTTTGTCTCTCTTTCCCTCCCTCCTTCACAACAACCTTCTTCTAAGCTTTGTTCTCTCCCTCGCTCTCAAACACTATAGTCATTATAGCGTGCATGAACTCTTGTAAGCATGATTACTTTCCATTGTGTGCATAGGAGTTCTTGAAAGCATACACACATTTTCAAAAGTGGGTGCACTTTTAAGAATGTATGCGTGTTCTTGAAAAATCCAAAATGGTAAGCATGAGTGGTTGTTCCCAAAACATTGAGAATATATGATTATGAATGTAAGCATGTTTGTAAGAATATGTGTTTGTTCTTGTGTGGGTGTGTTCCTATTTAAGCATGTTCTTGCAATCTCTAATATGTAGAAACATTATCCTTATACATATTTAATTAATAAAAATAAAAATTAAAC
>APFE031563437.1:5134-53854 GCA_000404065.3 Pinus taeda
GATCTACCACGATCCACTGATCTTTATCCACCAATAGATCCTCCATCTTGAGTTTCCACAACTCAAAACTCTGACCATTGAACTTCTCAATCTCTATCTTTCCGCTGCTCGCCATCTTATTTCACCACCAGAATCGATCTCGTAGATCTCCCACTAAACATGGTCTACCATAGGCCCGAGCGAAACCCCTCAGCAACAAAGGCATCCCCTTGAAGCCAAAACATTTCTGATACCAAATGTAGGTTTTAACCCCGTACAAAAATTACCTGCATACGAATTCTAAATCATAGGAAAAATAAAAATGTGAGAGCATAACACATAAAACATATATACACAGAGATTTCCCACTAGATCCCAAAACCGGGACTACCAGCTTGATTTTTCATTATGTTCCTTTCAATGTTACAATACATATTTATACATGCCGAAGCATCGAATACCATGGACCGAAAACCATCGCGTCCAAAACTATGGACCGAAAACCATAGGTAGGTTCTCCCAATGAAGGGGGGGCTCCGCCCCCCCTCTAACCCCCTAGGTTCACTACATAGGTTAGTCGTGGAAAGAATATAACACAACCCAACATTCTAGATGGCAAAGTTGGAAGCTCTGTCCAGCCTGTCATGATCCCTTATTTCATTCACTACCATTTCAACACCTCTTTTAAACTCCCTCTGAGTCTCAACTACCCTCCTGAAAATCTCCCTCTGTCCTAATTTGCCTTCTCGGAATCCTCTCGTGAACTGTCGAATTATTCCTCTCCATTTCTCCTTTGTCACGGCAACATGGATCTAGATTCCTTAGATAGAATTCCGTTGAGGTAATGATTCCCCCTACCTTGGTTCCATATCCTTATACATTTCTTCGCTTCGACAGAAACAACATCCTACTAGCTCCTGAAATCACAATCTTCCCACAGCTCCTTAAGCCTCGGCAACTAAATAACTCAACCCTTTAGGCTCTATGCAATCCTGGGAAAGACTAAATCTGCGCCTCCTGCCCACAACGTCGATCCTTCCAAGCTAAGAAATATGACTAGGCACTGCGTCAGTTTGATCTACCCCTCTCTGCCTCTGCGTTGGCCCTCCTCCTGGCTCGAAATGATGACACAGGCTCTGCGTCAGTTCTTCTCTTACTTATTCTACTTTGGAATAATGTTGCCTCTCGGGACAACTAATACTACTGCAAATATCAAATTTCTACTAGTTTGCTCATTGTGATCTATAATGCTCTGATACCATGTTGAAATTTCTAAGTTGAACACATTAGAAATCCCTACTGCATTATCTGGTTTATTATCCCCTACTTTTTCTTTCCATTAACAAGTTATTTATAAATATAAATATCGAAATAAACACAAATGCAACCTTAGCACATATATAGATCATCAACTGAAATAACTGAGAAAATCACACAAGGGACACCGTCATTTTCGGACAATCGTCCCCATAAAAACCCAATGCGAGAAAACTGGTGTAGCAGATATGAGGGTTTTATTATTATGAATTTTTCTGAATACAACTAGGGTGCCAGAAATGGTTCACCCTTCAAAGAATTTCCTTGGCAAAAGTACCTCTCCTCGAAGACAGATATTCCAACTGATGAGCAACCAGATGATTGATCCCACCGCGACTTCAATAGTTCCTTAGTTGGACAGTGAAATCTGGTCAAAGCTTCTCTTTGGGACTGCATCACCCTCTTCTACTTTGTGTCTACCTCTAAGCTCCCAGTCTTCCCCATGAAAGTTTCTTAGCGCCACCTCTTCATCCCAACGTCAGCTTTTCTAGCCTCTACTTCTTCTACGTCAACCTCTTGGTCCTCTGCGTCAGCCTCTTAGCCCTCTACATCACCTACGCTGGCCTCCTCAGCCTCCATGTTAGTCCTGCTGCCTCTGCGTTAACCTTCCAAGGCTTTGTGTTGTCTCTCGTGCACTTTCTTTACCTCTTTAATATGATTCTTGGCCTTTTGCCAAACTTCTCCTCGCTGCAACAGATCACTAACTCGATTCTCTTAGCAAACCTTTCCCCAAAAAATCGAATCCTTGGTCAAATTGGTGTATCTCCAACCGATTCTCAAGCCTCCTCTTATACTTTTCTTGTTAAATATTCAA
Source organism: Pinus taeda (assembly GCA_000404065.3). Taxonomy (NCBI): domain Eukaryota; kingdom Viridiplantae; phylum Streptophyta; class Pinopsida; order Pinales; family Pinaceae; genus Pinus; species Pinus taeda. The sequence goes on from APFE031563437.1 coordinate 7,245, forward strand.
CGGCTAAGATTAAGTCCCAAATCAACGACTAAGATTATATTTGTCTTGATCCTTGTCATTTAGAACTTTCTCACCCATTTTATATTAATATACATTAATATTTTTTTTCCTTAAGTTTAGACTTAGGAACCCCATTAAAAATATTAATTATTTTAATATCTCTCCATCCGGGTAGAATTTCCTTAAATGATTTATCTTGGATATCTTATATGTCTTAGCCTCTCCACCAATTTTCATGGCTAGAGCACATTCGATGCTACTACAAATCAACAATACATAGTACTGCATGCCCGCAACACAACATGTATGACATGCACACAATACCACATGTACACTAATACCATATGTACCACATATGCATAGTACCACCTATACAAAGCACCATCTACACAATGTGTACACAACATCACATGTACCCGACACTACCTGCACAATGTGTACATAATGCCACATATACATCGTACCACCTGTACAACATGTACACAATGCTAGACGTACACAACACCACATGTACACAACACCACTTGCACACAACACCACATGTACAACATGTACATGACACCACATGCTCACAACGCCACTTGTACAATCATGCACAAAACACCATATGTACATAACTCCACATGTACAACATGCACACAACACCATATGTACATAGCGTTGCATATACAACATGTACATAATACCCTATGTACATAGCATTGCATATCCAACATGTGCACAACACCATAAGCACACAACATCACATATCTGTCATGTACACAACACCGCATATCCATCATGCACACAGTACAATATGTACACAACACCACATCTCCAATATGTACATAACACCATCTGTACCTAGCACTGCATATGCAATGTACACATAACACCATAAATATAATAGGAACATAACATCATATGTACACAGTACTACATATATTAGATGTACACAACACCATAGGTAGAATCAACGAATATACAACATGCACAACATATACACAACATTAGTACTTCATATCCTAAACCACACTATCTCTACCTACAAACCTTGCTTCTAGTTTCTCTTTGCCATCCATGCTTATCCTATAATACCACAGATTTCACTACTTTCATTCAGCTGATGTATTCCTCAGAGTTACCTGTCATAACATAAATATAGGTATAATAAAAACATACAACATCAATTCATATCCACATGATACTGACCTCGTATATTTGTCATGACTACCCTCCCCACTTAATTCCCATTAAGACCACCCCCTCATGCCATTCACCTGCATAATAAATCGTTCCTCCACAAGAATCATTCCTGATGTGAAATAGATACATGGATACATGGATACATACATACATGCATTTACATAAACATTAGCATAAAACAATCATGATCCTATCAGACAACAACACACATATATACATATAAACATTAACATAATCATGATCATAACATAATTCCCAGGTATCATAAGGTCAAGAGAACTCCCTTTATGTGTGCACACCATGCACATCATTCAGTAAAATTGTTCCTAACATATCCAAGGCATATGACGCCTCATATCCATTCACTTTACCTTTCGTGTTACCTTTCTCATGACTATATTGCCACTATCCATTTACACTAATGGATCGAACCAATCCAACCGTTTGTCATATTCTTACCTTCAACTTCCCTTACTCATGCACCGAGCTTCATTTGGGTCTTAGATTACCTGTTAGGTTTCATTTAGCTCTCCTTGGGCTCCATTACTTTCCTCTTTCCTAACTAATTCTCAAGACCCTTAAGACATAAAAGACAAGACAAAATTAAAACAAGAAGAAAACCATGAAAACCAATAACAATACAACAATACAAATGAAGTGGTATGACCATACACTAGACATACACAAATTTCCAAATCAAGCACAAACAAAGCACAACGAATATAAATCACAAGGCTCTCAACAAACACCATAAATCAATTCCCATGGTTACTAGTGCTTCCCAAGGAAAGCTAGACCTGAGCCTTCTTCAAAATTTCATGGAAGTCTCTTTTGCCATGCAATCCCTACATCATACATCCATAAGCATGCAACTGTCAATGCAAAAGTAAACATCACAATATACTAGTGATCTTACATTGTTGTGCCAAGCACGTTGCCACATTGTACACTGGCACATATCATTCCTCAAGGGATTCCAATTCTCTAGAAAAAACCAACTATAGCTAGAAAGCAGCTAATATATCTATCAAATACATATTTAGGAATATAACATATATCCAATTAATATAAGACAAAATCTAGGTTAAGAAGACTTCATGTATTCAAAGCATTCATTCGTTGGATTTGCGGTTTCCAAACATAACCAAAGGAATCCTCACCCAATTCCCTTATTTGCCTTTTTACCTTGTTGCAATCAAGTCTTACTATGTACTATCACATCACCCCACTATTAGTTTTACAATCAATTCAGCTATTTTCTTGTCATGCTAATACCAGGCATGTTGCTCTACAATTGTTCACACATGTTAGTCACACGTTCCAAAAATCAAGGCATCATGTGTATGAATTTGAAATCAACCTTTACCAAGTCTAACAACCATTTCATACTCAACAATCAGCTCACATTCACTAGTCATAATACATAATTCTACAACTATCACCTACTTACACTCAAGTACATATCAACTGTCTCAACACATATGTACGAGTACAACCATCTTAAAACAATATCATTGTGGTAAGAAATCTTATAGATACATGTTCATATCATTCAAGTATCAAACATTTAGACACCAAAAACTCAAACACCAAAAACTCAAACACCAAATAAACGACATAGTCCAACATTCAAACACCGTATAAACGACATAAGAAAACTCATACTTTAATGTATCTCAAGGGAGGCTATCTTGCCTGCACAATCAATCCATATTAGCATGATAAAACTTCATGATATATCAACTCAAACATAAATAAGGTCACGATATCCATAATAGTCACTAGCTAACGTTTTCACATCATAAACTCATAAAAATTATCATTCATACATAATAATCACATCTACATAGTCAGTCAAGATTAGTATGACATAATATCAAAACATATTAACTCATACCTTAATGTCATAACCATAACCATTCACATAGACCAATCCAACTTAGTATGATACATATAACATCAAGATCTTAAGGTAATAACCCTAATCATCAAGCTAACTATCAAATAACAACAATAAGTTAACCTATAACATACTCATAAACAACACATAGCATAATCATCAAGTTATCTAACCTAAAACAACAATAGCAATACATATAATAAAAAGCTATTATAATTCACAATTATTCAACAAACATGCACATGACCACACTGATTCACTAAAATCTACCATGCATGTAGCCGCAACAACAATAAAATGAAAAACATGTATATAAGTAACCCTAATTCTTATAACCAACATTATCCACATACCTTCATACCCACCATACAAATATGTATGATGATCTTTTCTTACCCCGAAGTCCATTGTTGCAACTTCACTTTAACGATCTACATCTCCTGCTCTATCTCAGCTAACACAATAGCATGATAACATACCAATATCATCATGATGACCTAATTGAAATAATTACCTTACAATGCATGTTTGACCTACCATGCATGCATAACCATAACCATGACAATGCATGCATAACAACATATAGACACCAACATGCATAACAAATGCATATACGACCATACACTCATGATGACACATCCCATAATAAGATCATCAATCTTTGCATGGTGACATCACTACATACATGATAAACACCATGAAAATGTAACAAGCACATGGACTACAAACATAAGGAACACATATGCAACTGACATGAATGCATGACCAACACACAACCCATCTAGTCCGAGGGGTGAACCATGCTCTGATACAACTCTGTGACATCCTCCTCCCACATATACCCAAGTAACCAACCAACAGGGGTAAACATGTGACGAGAAGTTACTATGATATGATTTGACTCCCTATGTGTCAGTTAAGGAAGTGGAACTGACGAAAACACACCATAAACAATGTAAACTTTGAAATGGGAACTGATATTGTTAACCATTTCATAGAAATAGCAAAAAAGTGACCCAATTTTGAAAAGGGGTGATGCAGAACACACATGTTTTTTTAGAGCATAATTTTTTCCACTTTAATTTTTTTTTATGTACATTGTGTTTTAGAATGTTAGTGATTTTCATGTTGATTTAAAAAAGTGGTAATTCTACATCAAGCCTTTTTTTAAAAGACCTATTTTTTGACTTTAAATTTTCTAATGTATGAAATGTAAATAATCATTTTCTAAATTAAATAATTTTTGAAGTGGTCTTCTTCTTCATATTTCTTGTTTTTTTTTTTTTTTTTGGTAGTTAGGTTTTTATTGTTTTGCATATTTAAAGAAGAAGGTAGATATTCTGAATTTTGAGATTCTACATATTTATACATCGTTAATTAATCTTTCAATTCACATGAAATAATTCTCTAAAAAACAATAATTTTTAACAATTGACATAAAAATAACCATTTTTAACATAAATATAACTGAAAAACTACACGTTTTGATAATTTTTTTGCTAGAAATGACATGTCAAAATCACAATTTTTATAGGAAAATTTTAACTAAAAATTGTTAGATAATAGTTTTTTTAAAATGAATTTTATGTAAAAATAATAATAATAATAATAATAATGACTGCTTTTTTTTTCAAAAATTAATGATTAACATAAAAATTAATGCGAAAATCACATAATACAAATTTTGAAAGCATAACAACCTTAATTGAGTGCTTATTCTTCTCATAAAATGTCAATGTCAAAACATTACAAGTATAACTAATTAATAGTTATAAAAAATGAGCTTGCTTTCCAAGCATAACTTAAATTTAATCAACAATGTCACGTAATCCAAACTCTTCGTTCTCTAGAGTTTCATCATTGTCTTCTTCCACAATATTTTCTACTTCATTTTGCTCATTTTCCTCTTCTAACGGATCTTCGATGTATGCAAATCTCCCAATGTATACCTTTCCAATCATTCCGTGTGATGGTTGTTGGGGTTCCTTTTCCTTTTTTGCCCAACGTGATTCACTAAACTCCCTTTTCTTCAACCCAATTTCTTGCATTGCATCTGGAAGAAATTGAAGTGCATTAGTTCTTTGTTGAATAAAATTTCACTGTATTGGATCTTTTTCAGTGGCAATGCAATTTCTTCCTTTTTGAAGGAAACATGCTAGTGTTGTACCAAATTATCAAGCACAAAAGAGATAATGAATTAAATTAGTACAATGACATATAAATTAAAAAATAACATATTGAAATTCAATTCCATATAATAAAACTTACCTCAGCCAGAAAATAAATCCAGAACCCAATCTCCTTCATTTGAACATATGTCTGTAAGATAGTTAATCAATAACTGTGGTTTTTGATAAATGTTAACTCTCTATTTTTTCTTCTTTGTCTTCATAAGTTAGTTTTCTCACAACAACGTCATAAGTCAGTATTTGACTATGATTCTTTCCATTTACCTGATTAAAAATCATAGAGATATAGCTATCATCTTTTTCCCAACTATCAATATGGATGAACTCACAACCATTTATAAAAGGTTGATCTTCACAATTAAGAAGATTTGACTTTTGTCTGTAACATGAAATAGTAAAAGTTCAATTAACTTGTACATAAATGAATTTTTTAACATTAATCAAATATACATTTTAAACATCTTACCATGTAAGTTTTATCCTTGAATTTGTTTTTCCCTTGAAGCTTGACAATAACAATAACCCCGGTAGCCTAATGGCCGCATGGGTGGTGAGGTGGCTCCCGGAATCACCCTGCCACCCCCACGGGCCGTTGGGCTGCTGGGGTGGGAAGGAGGACGGGGTGATTTCTAGAATCACCACGCCGGGGTGGGGCAGAGTGCGAGGTGATTCCCGGAATCACCCCGCCACCCACACGAGTCATTGGGCTTCCAAGGTGGGGCGGAGGGTGGGGTGATTCCCATAATACCCCCACCACCTCCGCAGGTCGTTGGGTCATCGGGGTGGGGCAGAGGGCAGGGTGATTCCCGGAATCACCCCGCTAGCCTGTTGTAGCATTTTTTGGTTTTGATAAGGTAGAGTAAAATAGTCAAAAAATAAAAGTAAAAATACTTTGAAGAAATGTTAAGTTAGGATATGAACATAACAATAGTGAATAAAATGTTAGTTAAAAAAAAATTCTTGGTGATGATGTCCATATCAAATAAAATGTTAGATTAGATGTCCTAAAAAATAAAGACAAAAAAAAAATGTTAGGTTAAAAAGAAAAGAAAACAAATAAACTCTGAAAGTGAGCAAGTCTAAATGCCACTACTATTTTTCTGAAAAATAATGTTGTGTGCAGCTCGTCATAAATGCCACAACCCATGACAGTCAAAAGGTTTAATCTTGACTGCTTCATGCTTTAAATTTGATGTTAAATTTAAAGAATAAAGATATGGCCAAACTGTTTAATCTTGGAAGATCAGTAGTTAGGTAGAGAATAATAAGGTTCTCATCAGTTTAACGAGCCCTTGGATGTTATAAGGTTAGAATTAGATAGTTTTCTTTTGTAAAATAAAAATAAAGGAGAAGGGTTTGCTAGCTTAAATGCACCCATTAATTGAAGAAAAAAATGATAGGATAAGCAAAGGGTAAGTAGTGAAAGGTTGCAGAAGTATGATAATTCATTGGGCAAAATGTACATTTATCATGTTTTACCATATGTTTCTATGTCCATGAGGCAATTACACAAAGCAAATGAAGGTCTACAAGATCAATTAATTAACTTCCCATTCATCCCCATATTTAATAATTTCCCCTTCCAACCTTCATACTGTTCATATTCATCCATTTTCCATAAAAGCCCATTTTCCTAAGGTCAAAAATCCTTTTTCCCTAGGAAAAGTGAAAAACCCATGTTAAATCCGCTTTTACCCGAAAAACCCACAAAATAATGTTTACCCTAAGTATTGATGTATATATGCGAAAACCAAATAACCCATGAAAAGCATAATACTTAGTATATTTCCCCTTTTTGCATATAGTTTCCTTTCCACTCATATTTTCATATTAACACTAACCTATAGTATTAAACCCCTAAAAGCCTCTTTTCCCGTATATATTAACTCCCTTTATTAAATAACTCGAAACCTTTAGTTTTATTATAAAACTATGTATTTTCATAAAATATTGCATTGCAAGCCTTTCATATGAATGCACTCTCCTCCGATTGTGATATGTGATACGTGATGGACTTGGACCTGACACAACATATTTCATATTTCATGCCATATCACATCCGCCTCCATCACAGGTCTCGGCTAATAGCATTACCCTTCGCCATTGCAATCTCTGATTGCGATGGGAACTCAGACCCGACGCAAATATTATCCATGATTTATTTTCATATTGTGTTTGGCCCTTATCACATTCCTTTGTGATGGGCCTTCCTTCAATAAATGTGATTGCGATATGCGATGCGCGATAGACTCGGACCCAATATCATTTATCTGCCTGAATTAATAATTTTTCAACTCCGCCATACCATGTTTTGCGAAGAATTTCTTTGTTAAAAGGTTTTTACAATTTTAACAAAGAAATAACCTAAACCTCCATTTAACAACTAATCTCAGTTTTAACTCATAATAAAGCCCATTGTGCCATAATTAATTGTTGGGACCCTCCACGCTGTTCTTTTGCTTCACCACCATTTGATCTAATGCATTCAAATCCAACAGCCCACGACGATTTCAGGTTGGCTCTTTGTACGAGCATTACTCAACCGAAAAGCGGTATTCCACTGACCTCCCTTGCTACGTGTCAAGCTTAGTTCATTTTGGGTGACCCCTTCCCAAAACTGCTCATGCCTCATAAGCGATGCAATGAAAACCAAAACCACCTCCCGCATAACGAAAAAATGACCACTGTTCACTTTGTGCCATATTTTAAAAAGTAGATTGTTTTTCCATTTAAATGCAAAAATCACCATTTTGCTCTTTTTTCCCTGTTTTGACATTGAAACCTCCATAAGCCGCAATGACCAATAAAACCATCATTTTACCTTCCGATATGCCCTGGATTCCTTCCAATGTCCTTTCAAGCTCAATAAAGCCATTGACAACCTTCTCTGTCACCTTATTTTTCTTAACAATTTTTGTGTTTTGCAGGTAAAGACTCATATTCCAGGCTTACAAAGAAAAAACATGCATATAGTTTGAAGACAAATATGAAGATTATATCAAATTACTTTACCATGTGACATAAAATCTAAAAGGATTTACTATTGAAAAACACAGTAAAAACCTGAAATGCAGAGTAAAGGTAAAGGAACACAATAAAGGTTATTCAATAGGGTCAAAGGATATTCACAGAGTTTAAATAGTATCGGATGAAAGATCAAATGAAGGAATTAACCATCATAAAGGATAGAAACAATCAAGTAGCTTAAAGGGAAAAATATCAAACAACAAAGCTAGCACAACCTGAATAAAAGGGACAACAAGAAGCAGTTCAATAGCTTCCCCTATCTTCTTGCATGAAGATATTTTCCTTTCCTAGAATAAATCTTAATCAAATTTAGGATATTTTCTTAGTTTCATTATTGTATAAACAACTCTCTTCTCGAGATGTTATGGTTCGAAGTTCAATATTCATTGTTCATTACTTCTTAAGTTGTGACTGTTTATTCTACTTTGAACCTGGAAGAAACCTTTGAAGGAAGCTTTTGTAGACACTTGATGTACTTAGTCTTTCTGGAGCCTTAATACAAATCACAGGATTCTGAATTTGGTTTCACACAGTTTGTGTTATCCTGTAAGTTTTTCCAATTATCAATCATTATGTTTTTCTTCATGTTCTTATGGCTTATACAGATATCTAGGTAGGAATAATTGTGTCTCAATTTATTCCTATAAGCTCCTGAAGTGATTATCTATTAAGAGAATGGATTAATGAACTGTTTTTTTAGCTAATCCCCTCTAATCAATAAATCATCAACATCTTCTTCTTCTTCAGTCTGAAGAATTAGAATCATTTGACCCCTATATTAATATCCCATCTGATCTTGATTACTCCCATTTATCACCTAGGGTTGTTGAACTTCTAGATAAAGGAGTTGATTTTAAGTCAGCCTACCTTATTCATTCATTAGAATCTCATCCAATACCCACACTACCACCAGGATCACCTAAAACTGAATGTGGTTTGGGTGTTAATCTACCAGAATATAAACCCAAAAATTTCATATCCCCTACCATCTATCATTTTCCATCCATTTTTGACTGACCTGAAGCTTCTTCTTCTGAACAACTTGAGGAGACCTTCTCTATATATTCCAATCCTCTATTTGAAACAAAAGAAGGTATTCCTTTACAGGTCCCAAATTTAGTTCTTAAGACTCCTTTGAAGTCTTTCAGGAGATCTCCTCCTTCACCTACAACTAGTTCATCAACCTCTGAATCACCATCTTCTTCCTTTACTTCTTCTTCATCCTCTACATCCACACAAACACCTCATACTCCACCTGGAGCAACTCATATACCACCTACTGTCATGGTTTTCTGACCTATTGTATAGGCTAGATATGTTGCCTTAGTATTACCTAATAATCTTGATGCATTCCCAGCTGGATACTTAAAATACCTTCCCAAGTACAATGGAGAAACTGGTCCCTCAGTTGAGGACCATCTTCAAGCTTTCCTAGAATTTGCAGACAACGTGAATATTGAACAAGAAAATGTTTATATGAGATTGTTTGTACATTCACTTGAAGGAAATGTGAGGATTTGGTTTAGGCAGTTACCAACAACTTCCATTAGAAATTGGGAAGAGCTTACAAACATATCTAAAAATCAATGGGGTGTGAAAAAGGATCATCTTTACTTCCTCACAGAATTTGAAGAGCTTAAAAGGAACTTTGGTGAACCAGTATCAGATTTTATCAAAAGATTCAACAAACTCTATCACAAAATGCCTGTTGGTTGTAAGCCCCTTGTAGCAGCAGCTAAGTCTATATTTTCTAAATCTTTTGATGATGAATTTGTTGTTATGATATGAGAGAGATCTTTAAGAACTCTTGAAGATATGCAAACAGATGCTATAGAAGTAGAAACAAATAGGGAAGCCTCAACTTCTTAAAAATTAAGGAAGAAAAGGCCCAAAGAAACTCAAATCTGTTAAAGAAGCCTCTAGTTCATCTAAGTCTAAATCAGAAGACTCAAAAATAGATAAAATATATCTATTCTTGTAAACCTATCAAATATAATTCAAATATTGAGACTCAACCTAGGACAATGCAATAAACAGTTACTAGGCCCCAAAACCAAAATCAAGGTCAGTATAAAAGAAATCCACAATTACAAATTCTTCAAAGACCTAGCAATGATCAACAAGTTCCTACTCCTCTATTAATAGATGACAACCAACCTGATGATAATACTATAACAATTACTAAAGATATTAATAGTATGGATTCTTCTTCCAATCAAATAGCCATCATTCCTCTCTCACAAAAAAATCAGGTTCAAGAAGATCAGGAAGCTTCACAAGTCTCTAAATATCATGCTTTCTCTGAATTTTTAATTGTAGAGTTAAACAAGAGGTATGATTTGTAGGTTTTAACCTCGTACAGAAATTACCTGCATACGAATTCTAAAACACAGATAATAAACAATGCGAGAGCATAACACATAAAACACATATACACAGAGATTTTCCCCTAGATCCCAAAACCAAGACTACCAGATTGATTTTTCATTATATTCCTTTCAATATTACAATACATATTTATACACGCTGAAGCATCCAATACCATGGACCGAAAACCATTGCATCCAATACCATGGACAGAAAACCATCGCGTCCAAAAAACATGTGTGAAAATCATGCACAAAACCATAGGTAGGTCCACCCAACCGAACATAAGGTCCAAAACCAAAATATTCTGAGGCGTTGCCCCGAACCCCATAAAGTGGGGTTACGGGTGTCCTTCAAACCCCCTGTTAACTACATGGAAAGAATATAACACAACCCAAGAATCTCCCACTTGTTGTTTTATTTCCACAAGGGGCCACAAGAGAGCTTAGTCATTTTCCCAGCCCTGAAATGCCCACTGTTTCTCTACACCAAGAGAACTTCTCAGAGCTCACAGATTTTTTCAATGCATCTGTTGTATTCTTCAAAGTGTCCACCTTTACCAGCAACACCTTTTTGTCTTCTATCATATCCCTCACAAAGTGATACTGAACATCAATGTGCTTTGTCTTTGAATGATAAGCAGGGTTCTTTGCCAAGAAAATTGCATTTTGGCTGTCACAGTCTATCCTTATAGCTCCCTATACTACCCAATACTTGAACACAATCTCTGCAACCAAACTGCTTCCTTGCTTGCATGAGTGGCTGCCATGTATTCTGCCTCTGTAGTTGATAGTGCCACTACAGATTGTTTCTTACTCATCCAACTGACTGCACCTCCAAATAGGTTAAAAGCATACCCACTTGTAGATCTTCTCTGATCTACATCCCCAGCCTAGTCTGCATCAACAAAGCCACGAATATCCAACACTCTGTCCAATCCTGGTCTTCCTTGGTAACACATACCATAATCACTAGTTCCATGCAAATACTTGAAAACCTGCTTCACTACTATCCAATGCTCCTTTCCTGGTTTTGACATAAATCTGCTCAATACTCCCACTACATGTGCAATGTCTAGTCTAGTACAAACCATTACATACATCAGGCTACCGACTGCACTTGCATATGGAACACGAGACATGTCCTCTTCCTTTTCTTTTGTTTTGGGACATTGTTCAGTAGATAACCTCACACCTACAAGAATAGGAACCTTCACTGATTTACTATCCTCCATATTAAACCTCTGTAGTATTGTATCAACATACTTTCTTTGGTTTAACCAGAGCTTCCTCTTTGCTCAATCTCTTTTAATTTCCATACCCAAAATATAGTTTGGAGCACCAAGATCTTTCATGTCGAATTTGCAGGATAATTGGGTCTTCGGATCCTAGATAATTTCTTTGTCACTTCCAACCAGCAACATATCATCCACATACAAGACCAGATAAATAACACGGTCACCAATTAATTTAAAATACACACAGTGATCTGATTTGCTTCTAGTGAAGCCAAGTCCCCATATAAATGTATCAAATTTCTGATACCACATTTAACCCATACACATACTTCATTAACTTGCATACCAGTTTTTTCTTACCCTTCCCTGCAAAGCCTTCATGTTGCTTCATGTAGATTTCCTCTTCTATATCCCCGTGAAGAAATGTTGTCTTCACATCCATCTGTTCTACCTCAAAATCAAAAGCAGCAGCAATAGATAAAAGTAATTTAATATAGGTTACCTTGGCAATAGGAGAAAAAATACCACCAAAATCAATTCTCGGCACCTAGGAATAACCTTTTGCTACCAACCAAGCTTTGTATTTCTCCACTTTTCCTTCTGGATTTGTCTTCTTTTTGAACAACCATTTTCTGTCAATGGGCTTCCTTCCAGCCGACAACTCCACTAGATCCCAAGCCTCATTTTTGTGCAAATATGCCATTTCATCAACCATGGCCTCTTTCCAGAGTTTTCTATCCTTTGAATCTATTGCTTTCTTCATAGTTTTGGGATTAGTAATACATAAAGCAAAATTTGAATAGAAAGCAGTTGGACTATACCTTTCAGGCTGCCTTCTTTCTCGAACTGATCTTCTCACAGCCGGAGTTTGTGGCTCTTCATCTTCTTATTCCTCCTCTGCTGTAGAGTTTGATTCTTCCTCCTTTAGCTCAAACTCTATCTTCTCAGGTTGCTTTTGTTGAACTTCATGTTTAATAACATCTTTCACCTCTCTAAACACCACATCTCGGCTGTACACAACCTTCTGTGACTAGGTCCCAAAGCTTATAACCCTTTAAACCATCCTTATACCCAATAAAGATGCACTTTTCAGATTTACTATCCAACTTGGTTCGTTTCTCCTTTGGAACATGTACATACGCATCACACCCAAATACCCTCAGATGTGAAAGAGGGGGTTTCTTACCAGTCCATACCTCTTGTGGAGTCTTATCCTCCAATGCTGATGAAGGTGATTTGTTGACAAGGTAACATGCAATATCCACCACCTCTACCCAGAATTCCTATCCTAACCTGGCACCACTGAGCATGCTTCTTGCCCTTTCCATCACCGTCTTATTCATTCTTTCTACAACTCCATTTGGCTGAGGTGTATATGGAGTAGTCTTCTGCCATGTTATACCACACTTCTTACAGAATTATTCAAATTCCTTACTGCAAAACTCTCCACCGTTATCTATCCTCAGCACCTTTATCTTCTTCTCTGTCTGGTTTTCCACCAGAGCCTTAAATTCTTTAGACCTGTCAAAGACTTCAGATTTCTTCTTAAGGAAATATATCCATGTATTCCTTGAGAAGTCATCTATAAATGATACATAGTACACAGAATTACCCAGTGATGGAACCTTCACAGGTCCAAACACATCACTGTGCACAAGTTCTAATATCTGTTTCGCTCTCTTATTACCAGAGGGGAAACTCACTCGATTCTGTTTCCCATATACACAATTTTCACAGAAATAAAAATCCAGAGAGCTATTACTCATACCTTCTACCATACCTTTACCATAAAGTATCCGAAGGCCCTTTTCTCCAATCTGTCCAAGCCTTTGATGCCACAACATGGTCTTCTCTCCAGAGACCACTAGATTTTCTGCTCCACTTTTAGGAACCACAGAACTATTGCACCCATCAATAACAATGCTACCTTGTAGCTTGTACAGAGTTCCAGTCCAAACTCCCCACATCAATACCAATGCTCCCCAAACCATCTTGCAGGTATCCTTCTCGAACACTGTTTTTATACCTGCATCATCCAACTTGCTAACAGAAATCAGATTTCTGGCCAATGCGGGAATATGTAGAACACCAAGAAGTGTTCTAACCCTTCCACCTTGCAACTTCAACTTTACTTTTCCACAATCAATGACTATAGCCTTCCTGTCATCCCTCAAGAAGACATCACCACCATCGTATTTCTCATACTCGCAGAACCACTCTCTATGGGGAGTGAAGTGAAAGGATGCAACTGAGTCAATCAACCATGCCTCATGATCTACATGTGTACTTGAAGAAGCCAAGTACACATCCCCACCTTCGTCTGAGGTGTTTTTCACTTCTGTAGAAGGAGCATCATCAAATCCCTTTCCTTTATCAAGAGCTTTAGATTTATAGTCCCTTTCGAAGTGCCTTTCCTTTCCACATTTCCAGCACACTACCTTTACAGGTTTTCCTAGAGACTTAGATCTCCCTCTAGATTTAGATCTCCCACTCGATGACTTATTTTTGTTTCTATTTTATGATCGTCCTCGTACAGACAAGGCATCACCATTCTGGCTCTCCATATTTTTCTGTCTCATCTCCTCCGTTAGCAAGGATGAGACTATTTCATCAAACTGCAAGGTGGTTACATTGCTACCTATTGCAATAACTAGATTATCCCACGAATCTGGTAGAGAACACAACAAACTGATGCACTTATCTTCATCTAAAATTTTAATATCAACAGATTCTAACTGACTTACCACAGTATTAAATACATTCAGATGCTCTATCACCGTGTCTCCATCTTTCATCCTCAAGTTATACAACTTTTTTCACAGGAACAATTTATTCACCAGAGACTTAGATTGGTACAAAGTCCCTAACTTGTCCCACAAAGCCTTCGACGTAGCTTCCCTTGATACATTCATCAATATTGAATCTGAGACACACAATCGTATTGTGCTTTTTGCCTTCTAATCCAACTTCTTCCATTATTCATCGGACACTCCCGTTGGTTTAGTACCCAGATCTACCGCGATCCACTGATCTTTATCCACCAACAGATCTTCCATCTTGAGTTTCCACAACTCAAAACTCTAACCATTAAATTTCTCGATCTCTATCTTTCGACTGCTTGCCATCTTCTTTCACCACCAGAATCGATCTCGCAGATCTCTCATTGAACAGGGTCTACCATAGGCTCGAACGAAACCCCTCAGCAAAAAAGGCGTCCCCTTGAAGCCAAAACAACTCTGATACCAAATGTAGGTTTTAACCCCATACAAAAATTACTTGCATACGAATTCTAAAACACATAAAATAAACAATACGAGAGCATAACACATAAAACACATATACACAAATATTTCCCCTGGATCCCAAAACCACGACTACCAGCTTGATTTTTCATTATGTTCCTTTCAATGTTATAATACATATTTCTACATGTTGAACCATCCAATACCATGGACTGAAAACCATCGCATCGAATACCATGGACCAAAAACCATCGCGTCCAAGAACATGTGCGAAAATCATGCACAAAACCATAGGTGGGTCCGCCCAACCTAATATAGGTTCCAAAACCAAAAATTTTCAGGGCGCTACCCGAAACCCCATAGAGTGGGGTTACCTACACCCCTAAAACCCCCTGTGACCCCCCCACTACCCAATCGATGTAACGAAGGGGGGGGGGGGGGGGCTCCGTCCCCCCTTTAACCCCCCGGTTAAGTACGTGGGCTAGTCGCGGAAAGAATATAACACAACCCAACGTAGACATGATGATGATGATGAGCAATTTGCTGGTAGTAACCAATGACATTGATAATATAGAACCCATCATGGATCATTGTTGATAAATCATCACTTGCAGTACCATATTGAGTTGTATCATTTTGAATTATAACATTTGGACATGTATTTGTTGGAAATAATACTGAGAGGGGGGGGGGGGGGGGTGAATCAATATTAGCAAATTAAACAATCCTTTCGTTTCCATAAATAGATTTATATACGTTACTTATGTTAATGAAACTTGCCTGTATACACAACTGTGTTTAGAGCAACCAGCATATACCTTGCAAACTTATAATTTAGTTAGTTGATCTTTAATCTATGTATCAGAACCATACAACCATATCAGGTGCAGTAAATAGAACAGAAAATCACACACATGAACACAAGATATAAGTTGGTAACCCAATGTGGGTGAAAACCAAGTACTGCAATCGTCTCTATCTTTCTTTAATAGGAAACTTTTTTTTACAAATTTTGTACTGGTGCAGCCTTATACCAGTACGTAGGCTTCTACCTGCAGAAGGCTACAACCTTCTCTCTTTCTCCATCTTTTCCTGGAAGAGAGCTACAACCCCCTTAGCTCTTGTACTAGCTTATGTGTTTACTAGTACGTAGGTGTTGACCTATAGAAGCCTACAAGCTTCTCTTTTCTTCCAGGGACCACGTTTCATGAATTTTTAGACTGGATCCATCATCATTCAAACATCAAATATATCTGCATCAACCAATCTCCTTTGTACCAACCAAAACTGAATCAAACAATCACTTTTCTGAATGTTGTAACTAGAATACAGTAACAGTAACCATAACACAATCCAGAACCCAAAACATTGCAACAACAAACAAAAGTAGCTAAAACATATTTTATGAGACGTACGCTATTTCAGTGTGTCAAACCTATGGTCATATGTTGTTATTTGAAGGTAGACCTACGTATATGCTTCTTTGAAATGCCGAACCAGCGTGTATACATGCCTTTTCTATACTGAACCTTCGTACAGATATGTAAAAAATGATTTAAACCTTACAATTATTCAGACATCAGTTATACCTAGATCATCAGATTTACAGATTACGACATGCACCAATTATAAAAGATCAAAACCACACAAATATACTTCTCTTCAAGCCTTAAGATCTTGACCCATCAATAGAACTTATCCTTCTTCAAGCACTCAGGTTCCTCCTTGATTTAGATCCAGCTATGCATCATAACCCAATGACCAATATTCTAGCTCTTGCTCTTCATTAGATATTCAATGCTTGAGTGCATTTGCCTAATGATCTCTTCCTCCTTCTATATTCTTAGGCCTTACTTAATACCATGGTCCAAAACCACTTAGAACCAATAGCTTGGACCAAATACCTGGGGTCAACACATCAGACAAGATACCTTGGACCAATACCGTGGATCACAAATACCACGGACGAAAACCAAGTTCTCTAACATGTACACGCCTTTCCTTGTGTGAAAATGCATGTATACACATATGCACCTTTTAGTCAGCGAACCTGCGTGTCTACGTCGCTTGGTCAAGGGGAACCTGTGTATATCTCTTTTTCCTTCATTTTGAGAGCCTGAACTGTGATTTGTCATCTAATTGAGTTTCCATTGAGGACAACACTTGTGTCATAGCGCCAAACCTGTGTCATAATGCCAACAATATCCCCCTTTGGACTTGATGGCAACTCTAAGTCACTCTCCCCCTTTGTCATCAAGGGCAAAGGGTTATGATCCCCATGAGTACATGCTGAATTCTCTGATATTCTGAAGTGTGTTGTTCATGATCCCCCTGACTGTAAGCAAGGTCTTCAAAAATATGTTCTACAAGAAGCTCTGACTGTAAACAAGGTCCGCAAAAAGATGTTCTACAAGAAGAACATGACTCTATACATCATAAATGACCTTCCTATCACCAAAGACTCATACATACATCCATCTCCCAACCAAGTGGGGATATACCAAGATTGACTCATCCACCCAACCAAGTGGGGATACACCAAAAGTTTATACATGATAAAACAAGAACATTACATCATCCATCCCAGGCATAGTGGGGAAACAAAATAGGTCGTTGCATGACCTTGATAATAAAAGATATACATAACATAGAGACAAAATATCTAAAACAAGACTGTGATAGAAATCAACAACTATCATCAACAACATCTGTCAATCACCATCCAGAACAACAACCGTGATCTCCCTCTGCACCTGTTCCACCTGAATAAAAAACAACTATGAAATTGTACCAAGATCTTCTAAGATAATGCCAAAAATTAGAAGTATATGCTCCCCCTGAACCTGTGCCAGATGATCATTGTCAGACCCATATCAGACTCTTTTCATCCTTTGTCTGGCCCACTGATATTCTTCAAACCAACATATACGCGGTTGTATCCTCAGAACCTGCGTATGTACGCAGATACACTTCATGAAACTCACGTACAACCATTGTTCTCTGAAACAGATAAATGTCAACAACAAGATGATGCATCAACTACTCCCAACTTCTGTCTGAGGTATTCAAATGTCTCTCTGGGTAGTGGCTTGGTGAATATATCAACAACCTGTTCCTTAGAGGGAACATACTCCAATTTGACCTTTTGTTGAAGCACTTGTTCCCGTAGAAAATGATATTTGATAGGTATGTGCTTGGTCTTGCAATGCATGACTGGATTTTTTGAAATACTAATTGCACTTGTATTATCACATAGAATAGAGATGGGTGGAGTACATGTGATTTGAATGTCTTGCAATGTTTGCATCCTCCAAAGGAGTTGTGTGTAGCAAGATGCAGCAACCACATATTCTGCTTCAACTGTAGATAATGGAATTGAACTTTGTTTCTTGCTGAACCAAGACACTAATCTGGAACCCATATAGAATGCACCACCACTAGTGCTTTTTCTGTCATCCACGCTTCCTGCCCATTCTGCATTTGTATATGCATGAAGTGTAAGATCTGTATCTCTAGGATACCATAAACCAATGTTTTGTTTTCCTTGAAGATATTTGAAAATCCTTTTGACTGCCTGAAGGTGTGTTTCCTTTGGATTGCCTTGGAATTTTCCAACTATTCCCATTGCATGCATGATGTTTGGTCGGGTACCTGTTAGATAGAGTAGACTACCAATCATGGATATGTACATTGGTTGATGTAATGCTGCTGATTCATCATTTGCGGTGAGGTTGTATCCTGTTACCATAAGTACTGGTTTAGAATCTTCCATGCCATATTTCTTCAAGATCTGCTTGAGGTACTTGGTTTGTGATAGAAAAATACCATCTTTATTTTGTTGAACTTGTAAGCCAAGAAAATATGTGAGCTCACCAAGCAAAGACATTTCAAATTATTTCTGCATTACCAAAGCAAATTTTTGACTCATGGCTTCTTCATTGCTACCAAAAATGATATCATCAACATACACAACAAGTATTAGCAATTTATCATTGTCAATTTTTATATATAGATTGTTATCAGCAGATCCTTTTGAAAAACCTTTTTGATGAAGGTATTTGTCAAGATGATAATACCATGCCCTTGGAGCTTGTTTTAGACCATAGAGAGCCTTTCTGAGTCTGCATACAAGTTTCGGATCATTTCCAAGGATGAATCCATCTGGTTTCTCAATATATACTTCTTCTTCTAGGTCTCCATTAAGAAAAGAAGATTTCACATCCATTCGATATACTTTGAACTTCTGAAAGCTAGACAAAGCATGCAACATTCTTATGGCTTCAAGTCTAGCAATAGGTGCAAAAATTTCTTCAAAGTCTATACCTTCTTGTTGAGCATACCCTTTACAGACAAGTCTGCCCTTGTTTCTAATAACTTCTCCATTTTCATTCAGCTTGTTTTTGAATATCCATTTGGTTCCTATGACATTCTTATCATTAGGTCTAGGAACCAATTCCCATGTATTGTTCTTTTCAATCTGCTCAAGTTATTCATTCATGGCCTTCACCCAACATTCATCTTTGCATGCTTCATTTACATTTTGCGGTTCGATGGAGGAAAGCAATGCTAGATAGCTTGAAGCTTCTGTAATAGTTCTTCTTGTATGCACACCTACCTCTTTCTGCCCCAAAATTTGAGTCTCTGGATGATTCTTCTGGACATACCTGGATGGAGTTTTTTCTTCTACCCTTATCTATTATTTTGGTGCCTCATTGGTTTCTTCTTTAGAATTAGTTTGATTTGATGTGAAAGGATAGTCCTCATCTTATTCATAATCTTCAGTTTTTACCTGCTTTGGATTTTTGCCTTCTTCATCAACCACAACATCAATACTTTCAACAATTTTCCCAAGTATTTTATTATAACACTTATATCCTTTACTTCAGGAAGAGTAACCAAGGAGAATGCCTTCATCTGCTCTAGGTTCCAAACTTGCCAAGTTTTTCATCAGTCCTTTTGATGTAACATTTTCTTCCAAAAACTTTGAAGTATTTTACAGTAGGAGTCTTACCATACCAAAGTTCATGTGGATTTTGAATGCTGTTTACCTAGACGTTTGTTTTGTTGAGAATAATGACGGTAGCAAATGCAGCTTCACCCCAGAAGGTTGCAGGAGTTCCAAACTCATCTAGCATAGCACAAGCCATTTGTTGAACAGTTCTGTTCATCCTTTCTACCACTTCATTTTGCTGAGGAGTTCTTGCAGTAGAGAATTCCCTTTTTATTCCATGTTCTTCAAAAAAGTCGAAGAATTCATCTAAGGTAAATTTCCCTCCTTGATCTGATCTGAGACATTTGATTTTGCAATCTAATTCATTTTCAACTAAAGCTTTTAAGGCTTTGAACTTTTCAAATGCTTCATCTTTATGCTTTAGAAGTCCTGTCCAACACATTCTTGAAAAATCGTCAATGAACAATATAAAATATTCTTCTCCATGAGGTGACTTTTTCCTTGATGGTCTACATAAGTCAGTATGAACAAGTTCAAGAGGCTGACTAGTTGATCCTTCTTTTTTAAGGAAATGTGTTCTGGTTTGCTTACCAAATTGACATGATTTGCATATTGTATTTTCTGGAATGCGGATAGCCAGAAGATCATGAATCGCCTGGTATATGCATGCTTTTCTTATTTGAGGGAAGCTTAGATGCCCCAGTCTTCTGTGCCATAGCCAGAGTTCATCATTTTTGCTTAGATAGCACTGTTGTTGTCCTCCCTTGAGTATGTACAAGTTGTTTGGAGTTCTTACACCTTTCATCATTGTTTCTCTTGTATCAAGCTCATGAACAACACATCCATTTGATCAAAATACTACTTCATTTCCTTGATCACACATTTGATTGAGACTTAATAGGTTATGCTTTAGACCATCAACATACATAACATTCCCAACTTTAACCTTTTCTTTTAAGATAACAAATCCTTTACCTTTTATGACTGCAGGAGTGTCATTACCAAATGAGACCTTCTTTTCCTTTTCTAAGGCATTATATGGCTAGAGTTTTTCTTTATCACCTGTCATGTATTTCAAGCATCCACTGTCGATATACCACTGGTTTTCTTGTCCTTTTGCATACGAGGCTATTCCACATGTTTCTGGTTGTGGTTCTTTCTTTCTTCATGTTTTGGGACCCAATGAAGCTTGCTCCTTCTGAGATGTTTTTTGGAATTTACTCCTGCATTCAGAATCTTCACGACCAATGTTGTTACAGATAGAGAATTCTATTTCATTTTTAAGAGCATAAAAGTTATTGTAGGTCCTTTTCATGATCCCAGTCACATTCCTTTGATTTTGTGCTTCTCTAGTCATGATGGTCTTGTAAGAAACACATTGAGCAGCTTTGTGTCCAACGTTATGACATGAAAAACATTGTCCATTAAAGAAATTCCTGCAATTATCGAATCTGCTGACCTGATGATTGTAGTTTCCATTGACATTCATTCTTGAAGCAAATTGAGATTGATTTACCTGTGGTTGGTTATATATTCTGTTCATCCTTGAAGTAGATTGAACCCAATTTACCTGGTGATCTGCTTTATGCCTTTGCTAACGATTGTCAACCTGTTCACTTCTCCTTGATGCATCAAGATAGATTTTCGAGGTTGATGGCTTCTGTGCTTGAGACGCTTCTTCAGTATATCCAAGACCTGTCTTTATCAGAGGAGAATGTTGCACTTTGATAATTTCATCTAAAGTTTCTGATCCTTTCGCAAATCTAAGGTTGAGAGCTTTTGTTTTTTCAATATCTTTTCTTAGACCCACAATTTCACATTCTAATTTTTCATTGTGTTTTTCCCTTTTAGCAAGTTGGAATGTCTGAGTATCTATAATCATACTCTTTTCTTCTAAACAAATTTTAAGTTTAGAAATTTCTTCATAGAGACCATCTTCATCTAAAGCATCCAAGAAATCATCATCTTCAAAAGCCATCAAAAGTCTATAATCATTACCGTATTCATCTTCATCACTATTTGATAAACCATCATTATCTTCATGTGTATAGTATCTCTTCTTACTTACATTATGATTTCTATTCCATTTTGCCAGTTCCTTACCTTAATCAAGCTTATCTTTATGAGGACATTTGGCTGCGTAATGACCAACTCTTCCACTAGCAAAGCATTTGAAAGGTAGTTTACCTCTGAATCTTCTAGAACCTCGTTGAAGGTTTTTGACAAAGTTTGCTTCTTCCTCTCCTTCTAAAATGTTTCCTGATTCATTGAGCTCTTCTCTTCCTGAAGCCTTGATTGCAGATTCTCTCATATCCGATGGACCTCCTTTTCTCATTTCAACAAAAGTTAGGATTCCGTGTACCTGTTTCATAGTCAAACTCTGAAGATCCTTCTTTTATTCTATGGCAGAAACGTTTGATTCAAACTTAGAAGACAAGGATCTTAAAACCTTTTCAACTAAAGTAACTTCTTTTATCTCTTCACCCAAGTTTTTCATGTGATTAACAATCTCATCTATATGTAGGAAGTAATGAGCTATACTTTCATCATTGTGCATTTTGAGAGTTTCATATTGAATTCTGAGGGATTGTAGTTTTGCACGTTTTACCTGATTGTCTCCTTCATAGCTTAGAACGATCTTGTCCCATATTTCTTTGGCGGGTTTTGAACTGCATAACCTTGACAAATTCTAATTGTGATAGACTCCCCAATAGTGTATTGACAGCCTTAGCATTTGTTTCATACTATTTTTACCTGCCATATCTGTAGGAATTGCTAATGGAAATGTATATCCTCCTTCCACGATTTCCCAAACATCTGTTCCAAAAGATTGAAGATAAGTTGTGGTTCTTACCTTCCAATAGATAAAGTTTCTCCCATCAAAGATTGGTGGTCTAATGGATCCCTCTCTTTCGTAGCTGCCCATGATGAAAGGTCTTCCCTCAAGCGATCAAGCTTCTTCTAAAGGACCGGCTTTGATACCAATTGTTGTGGAAATAATATAGAGGAGGGGGGGGGGTGGGTGAATTAGTATTAGCAATTTAAAAATCTTTCATTTCCATAAACAGATTTATATACATTACTTACGTTAATGAAACTTGCATGTATATGCAACTGTGTTTAGAGCAACCAGCGTATACCTTGAAAAATTATAATTTAGTTAGTTGATCTTTAATCTGTGTACCAGAACCATATAACCAGTAATTAGGTGCAATAAATAGAAATGGCAAGCACACACATGAACACAAGATATAAGGTGGAAACCCAATGTCGGTGAAAACCACCTGCTATAATCGTCTCTATCTTTCTTTAATAAGAAACTTTATTTTACAAGTTTTGTATTGGTGCAGCCTTATACCAGTGCGTAGGCCTTTACCTACATATGGCTACAACCTTCTCTTGTTCTCCTACTTTTCCTGGAAGGGAGCTACAACTCCCTTAGCTCTTGTACTAGCTGATGTGTTTACTAGTACATAGGTGCTGACCTACATAAGGCTACAACCTTCTCTTTTCTTCCAAGGACCACATTTCATGAATTTTTAGACTGGATCCACCATCAATAAAACATCAAATATATCTGCATCAACCAATCTCCTTTGTACCAACCAAAACTGAGTCAAACAATTACTTTTCTGAATGTTGGAACCAGAATATAGTAACAGTAACCAGAACCCAATCTAGAACCCAGAACACTGCAACAACAAACAGAAGTAGCTAGAACATATTTTATGAGACGTACGCTACTTCAATGTGTCAAACTTACGGTCATACACTGTTATTTGAAGGCAGACCTGCATATACGCTTCTTTGAAATGCCAAACCAGTGTGTATACGTGCCTTTGCTATACTAAACCTGAGTACAGATATGTAAAAGATGATTTAACCTTTACAACTATTCAGACATCAATTATACCTAGATCATCAGATGTACAGATTATGACATGTGCCAATTATAAAAGATCAAAACCACACAAAGATACTTCTCTTCAAGCCTTAAGATCTTGACCCATCAGTAGAACTTATCCTTCTTCAAGCGCTCAAGTTCCTCCTTGATTCAGATCTAGCTGGGCACCATAACCTAATGACCAGTATTCTAGATCTCTCTCTTCATTAGATATTGAATGCTTGAGTGCATTTGCCTAATGATCTCCTCCTCCTTTTATAGTCTTAGGCCTTACTCAATACCATGGTCCAAAATCACTCAGAACCAATACCTTGGACCAAATACCTGGGGTCAACACGTCGGACAAGATACCCTGGACCAATACCATGGATCACAAATACCACGGAGCAAAACCAAGTTCTCCAACATGTACGGGCCTTTCCTTGCGTGAAAGTGCATGTATATGCATACGTGCCTTTTGGTCGACGAACCCACGTGTATACATGACTTGGTCAAGGGGAACCTGCGTATATCTCTTTTTCCTTCATTCTGAGAGCCTGAACTGTGATCTGTCATCTGAGTGATTTGCCATCAAGGACAACACCTGTGTTATAGCACCAAACCTCTGTCATAATGCCAACTGTATTATGTGGGCTTGCATTATGTGTAGCTAGTCACAAACCAACAATTTTGTTTAATAATAATATAAAAATATCAGTTGTAGTTAAAAAAAATATTTGTAGTTTGTATGGATGTCCATTTCCCTTTAAAAAAAATTTAAATGGTATGCTATAAAATATTTTAAATGTAATATGACTTACTCTATAATCATTTAAGTTATTTAAGAGGCATGATATACTTAACTAATTTAATTGAGATAAAAAGTATTAAATTAATAAATGGAAGCTATATTACTACAACAAAACAGGGAATTTGCGCCAGATTTAGCACCAGATTTTAGTGCATTTTTTTCTCAATTGGGATGACAATCCTGGCGCTAAATCTGGCTCTATTGTACAATTTTTAAAGCGTCATTTTTTGCACCAAATTTTGCTTCTTTTTTACGCCAAATTTTCCATCATTTTTTGCATCATATTTTGCACCAAGATTTTCATTTAGTTTTACAACGGGTTTTACTTCTAGTTTTGTGCCATTTTTTGCATCTATTTTTGCATTATTTTTTGCTTCCTTTTTTGTGGCATTCTTTGCTTCTAGTTTTGTGTCATAATTTGCATCGATTTTTACACCATCTTTGGCATCTGATTTAGTGCCTTTTTTTACATCTAGTTTGTGCCAATTTTTGCATCTGGTCTTATGCCATTTTTTGCTTCTAATTTTGTACTTATTTTTACATCTATTTTTGTGCTAGTTTTTCACCCTTTTTTTACACCATTTTTTCCATCCAATTTTGCACCATATGTTGAATCTGATTTAGTGTCAAATTTTGCATGCATTTTCGCACCATTTTTTGCATCCACTTTTGTGTTTTATTTATCTCCCTTTTTTGCATCCTATTTTGCACCATATTTTGCATTTAATTTTGCATCATTTTTTTCATCGAATTTAGCATCATTTTTAACACCATTTCTTGCATCCAATATTGCATCCTTTTGAGCATCTAAATTTGCATCCTATGTTGAACCATATGTTGCATCCACCTTTGCATCCCATTTTGTGTCTATTGTTACGTTCAATTTTGAGCCATTTTTTTCGTCTACTTTTTCATTTGTTTTTACACCAAGTTTTGAATGATTTGTTGCACCTCATTTTACATCCAATGTTGCATCTCAATTTGCATCCAAATTTGAGCCATTTTTATGCCCATTTTTGCCCCATTTTTTCTTCTTTTGTGTCCAATTTTGCACCATTTTTTATGTCCAAATTTGCATCCTTTTTGGTATCTAATTTTTCATCATTTTTGGCTTCCAAAATTGCATCCCTTTTTTTGCCACATTTTGTGTCACATTTGCATCTCATCTTGCACCTAGATTTTAGTTTGAATTTTCATCTAGTTATGCATCATTTTTGAAATCCTTGGTTTCACCTTTTTTTAGGTCCCATTTTGCATCTTGGTTTGTGTCTTTTCTTACATCCTTTTTTCATCCTAATTTCACACCATTCTTTGAATCCTCATTTTGGTGTCCATTTTTGCATCCTTGTTTGTGCCCAATTCAGTATCCTTTCATATGCCCTATTTTGTTCCCTTCTTTGTGTCTAGTGTTGCACCATTTTTTTATTTTACTTTAAAACCCTTATTGTGTCATTGTTTGCATCTTGTTTTGGTGGCTAGTTTAACATCCAATTCTACTCCCAAGTTTGCATCCATGGTTAAATCCACTTTTGGCCTCTTGTTTAGAGTTTTTCTTTATTTCCATTTATGACCCCCTCTATGGGTTCATTTTACTAATTTAATTTACATAGTGAAATATATTAAAGTTTCTAAATATCATTTTGTTGTAGGATTTAATGCACGGTTAGATGAAAGTAAAATGCTCTCAGTTTATCTCGGAAACCTAGGACAAACCAATTAAGAGAAAGGTTGTTCTAAGGCTTAGGATTCTTAGTAAATCAAGATGTAGAGTATAGATTAAGAAAAAGAGAATGAATTCTTGTGATTCCTCGCATGCAAGTCTTCTTGGAGTTTTTAGTATATTTAGGAAGCGCTCCTAGTATATATTAAGAAAAAGAGAATGAATTCTTGTGAGTCCTCGCATGCAAGTCTTCTTGGAGTTTTTAGTATAGTTAGGAAGCGCTCCTAGCTAGCTCCAAAGCTTGGACCTACACATAAGAGAGAGAATAAAGCAACCTTCACAGCATAATATCTTGATAATTGAAATTATCAAAAACATATACATATTATTGAATAAATAAATACAAACCAAAATTCCATACATCCATTAGTTAAATAGAAGAAGTAAAGAATGAATAGAAACATATGGAAGGAAGAACAACCGATCTATATGAATAAAGGAGTTGGAAGAAAGTTACAACAATTAGATGTAGTTGCAACAACACCTCCCCCAACTCATAGCTCCAAAACTTGCCCTCTCAAGATAGATCTCAACAACGTGACAATACAAGAATTCCCATCATTTTTTCAATGGCTAGGCCTCCAATATATAGGAAAGTGAAGGTTATGAATATTTCCCAAATTCCTCATTAATTCAATTTGGGAAAAATCTTTTGGGTGAATAATGTTTCCTCATATAAAAATGGCCTTTTCCACCTTTTAGATGCTTTTATTCTTAGGAAAAAGCTTCCCGATGCTTTATGGCTCTTTCCTGCTTTTGTATGCTTTATTTTTAAGGAAAAGCTAAATAAGAGGATAAAGAGATCACATTCCACCATATGAGTTTCCAAAAGTGAAAAAGAGTGTCAAATCCAAATTCTAGTTTGCTTATGTTTTAGTGTTTTTTTTAATATATATTTAGTTTTAGCATTTTATTTTATTTTCTAAAAAAAATATTTAGTTTTTGGTATTTTTTTCTATAAGAAAAATTATATTTTGTTTTTATAAAAATGGATTTTAAACATTCCATTCATGCTAAATTTGTGATTTTATGATAGGAGTTTAAATTATATATAAAAAAGTAACTCAAAGCCATGTGTTGTGTCGTTGACATGGGTGTTATACATCTCTTTCTTGCTAAGTTATAGAATGTGCTTTTGTTTTCTTAATGTAATACAACTAATTATGTTCTTCATGATACCTTGAAATGTTCATCTTGAACTAGGCTAATAAAACAATTAAGTTAAAATAGGTTTGCCTTTGTCCTTTGTAGATATTTGTCTGCATTAATCTTGATCTTAATAGATTAATTATCTTATGGTGGCCTTGAGTGGTCACTTCCATTAGTTGCACGCTTTATAGTTTTCTGTTAGTGACATTTTTTAGGCTTGATAATATGTTATTTAATTTATCAAAATGTGTTATTGTCCATATTATTGTTAAATATGTTGGTTTTTGAGCATGTCTTAGCAAAACGTTCCCAAAGTGTTTATAGATTGTATTTTATAATGCAATGATTCATTGCTTGATGAAATTATTTTCGATATTTTTTTTAATGATTCATTGATTGATGAAATTGTTATGGATATTTTCTTTAGTATATTAAATTGTATGTGATAAAGTCAAAAGTCACCTCTTTTTTAGATTTTCATTGGTCAATTTCCCTTAAGGCCATCAAGTTCACCATTCGGTCCCAAGTTAACAAAATATAGGAATCATGAAGTGGAATTGTCCAAGCACTTAAATCTTCAGACATGTTTTTTTTCAGTCACATTATACTTCCTTTCTATGTAAATTCTCGATGAAAATAATCTCATGGAACATGAGGGGCCTCAATAGTAAAGGAAAACAAAGACTCCTAAAAGAAAAATGGTATGCAAAGCACCCATCAATAATGTTGATATAAGAAGCAAAAATATTAAATGAGGTTCTACCTCATATAATTAGAAAATGGGGGAGGAATTTACGAGTAGTAGTGATTGATGCTTAGAGATACTTGGGTGGAATGGTTATTATTTGAAATGATCAAGACATCAAGGTTACCAATATGTTTACCTCTTTTGGCATTATGATAATACAATTTTAGTTAATTGTCATCGAGGACTACTACCATGTATCCACTCTCTATGACTCCAATATCACAAATGGAAAACCTCTATTTCTCAATTCTATTTCTAGCACAAGTAATTTATACTCCCCATCTCCATGGATTATTGGGAGTGACTTCAATATTATCAAGTGTCTCGAGGAAAAGAAAGGATGAATTGCAATGTTTAACAAGATATTTTGTAATTTATACCATTAAAGCCATAAAGTAGTCTCCATTAAAGTTGTCAAGCAATGAGTCTCCAACCCACACATGTGGATCAATGAGATGTAATACATGTGTGTGTGGTGACTAACTTAATACACCACTCTAATAACTCCACAAACTTATGTTCACTCCATCACATAAATTGACAGTAGTGTGACACAAGTAAACCAAGAGTAGACATGAAAGCCTTAGGCAACAAACATTCCCTACATCCTCAATTAGGTGCTTAAATGATGAAGTGAAAATGCAAGGAGAAAAAAGGAATTCATGATTTAACCATCACAAACATGTGATCAAGTGTGACTAGGAGTGTATATATTCATATATTTTCCAAAGAGGGAGCGAATACATGAGTTACCATTCATTGGCCCTTATTTTATTTTATTTTCATTTTCTTACATATAGGACTTAGGGAATAAGGTTTTCATAAGTTTGGCACAACTCATAGATATAAGATTTACATGAATTTTCACTTCAACCTTAGAGTTTAGACTTAGATAAATCAATATAGTGTATCTTTAATGATTTTGGCTTTTGCTTTTTGATTTTATTTCATCACAAATGACAAAAGGGGAAATATTTTGCCACAAATCTATGAAGGCTTAATCATAAAGGCGTCATGTGATGAAAACAAATTAATGATGTTATTCTCTATGAAAATGATGGGTATTCTTGAGAAAATCTTATGCTTGTGGATGTCTCTTCTCTGGTTGAGAGGGAGTGAGGGTAGACACCATATTATCCATATGTCATGTAATATGGCCAGGACTAACAATCGAAAGCCTAGTAAAGACACTAGTAGGGAGAATGGTGGATTGGATAAACATCTGTGACCAATATTATTTGAGAATTTGGACTTTGGCTAGGACGAAGTGCCATAAGTCAAGTACATTAATCCAAGATAAGAATAGTCATGAGGATTGACATTTCTTGGTGTCAAATATTATCATAGTCGATTAGGAAATGATCATGTGAGGACATACCTGGTGCACATCCTGGTGGGGTAAGTGCCTAGAGAGGCAGTGGTGTCCAAATTTATGCGTCCCAACATTGTGCTCTGATCTAATGGAGAAATAAACTTGTTAGTCAAGGCCTTACTATTTTGACAATGTTGGCTATGATGATGTAAATCATCATTGATGCTTATCAATCCATATCCCTTCTTATATGAATATTTCAACTTGAGAGTACTTTTTTGTCTCATTATGAGTACCTCCCTAGTTTAGAGGGCCGGTCACCATCTTCATTATCACCATCATCACCACCATCAATGTCATCATTATTGTCATCATTTCATTATCATCATAATCACCATTCATGTCTTCATCATCGTCATCATCATCATCATCATGATTATGGATATTATCATCAATTGTTCATAATTATAGGCATCATAAGAAATATCATCAACCTAAAAAATGTTACGAATGCTCGAAAGTGGTTGTTAGGACACATGATATATGCAAGAAAAATAACAACTTTATTTTTTAGAGATAATTGATGATCATCATCATTACTACCATTATCATCATCATTATAATTATCATCATCCCCATCATAATAAATGATATAATTTTTATCATAATTGTTGTCATATTCATCATGAACATCATAATCATCATTCATGCCATTATTGTTCTTGATGATGACCAAGATGAAAATAATAATAACGATGATAAGATGATGATGACTTAGAAGATGACGCCAAAGATAATTATTATGATTTTGACCATGACAACATTTAAAAATTGGGAAGAATGGCAAAGGTCATTAGCATCATCATCATATTCTCATTGTAACTCTATCGTCTTTATCATCATTGTCAGTTATCATAACAATCACAATTCATGTCATCGTCATCATCTTCATTATTATCATCATTATAATTATTGACATTGTCATTAGTTGTTCATAATTTTCAATGTCATAAGAAATATCATCAATGCAAAAAAATATGATGTGCGTTGGAAAAGGGATGCAAAAGTGAACAAAAAAATGGGGGTAAAAATAGACGTAAATTTGGATGAAGAGTGGACACAACATAAGTAGATGTAGAACAAGACAGAAAAATTGACACAAAAGTGGATGAAAAATTAGACGCAATAGCTGATGCAAACTTGAACACAAAATAGGATTCAAACATGGATGAAAAAGTGGAAGAAAACATGGGCACAATGGTAGGCATAAAACTTAGCATGAATTGTGGTGAAACAAATGTGGATACTACAATGAATGTAAAAAAAAAGACACAAAATTGAATGCAAAATGGAGGAAAAATTGGATGAAAAAATGGATGTAAACATGGGCCAAACATGGGTGCAATAGTGAACACAAAATAAGTTGCAAAATCGGACGAATCAAAAGTGGATGTAAAAGTAGATTCGAAATGGGATGCAAAAAACATAAACAATATTTGATGCAAACTTGGATACAAAAGAGGATACAAATGTGGATGCAATAGTGAAAGAAAATGTGGGTTGCAACGATAGACATAAGATATGGCACAAATCATAGCACAAAAAAAGTGGATGTAATAATAGACAAAAAAAAAGATGCAAACTTAGATGCAAGACAAGATTCTATAAGGAATGTAAAAGTGGATGCAAACACAGGTGCAACACGAGAAACAAAATTGGATGCAAAATATGGATGCAATGGAAGTACATGCAAAAGAAGATACAAAATGAGATGCAAAACCCAACACAAAAGTGGATGCAAAAATAGATGCAATGTTTTATGCAAAAGAGGATGCGAAGGTGGATGCAAAATTGGAAAAAAAACGTGGGTACAATAGTAAGTACAAAACATGTCATAAATTGTGTCACAACAAAAGTGGATGTAATGATAGATACAAAAAAAGAAACAAATGAAGATGAAAAATAGGATGCAAAAAGGGATGTAAAAGTGGGCGTAAACATGGGTGCAACAATGGATGTAAAATATGATACAAAAGTTGATGCAACAAAATTCTATGCAAAAGTAGATGCAATACAAGACACAAAACCTGATGCAAATCTTGACATGAAAGTGGATATAAAAAGGGATTAAAAATATATGTAAAATTCGATGAAAAACTAGATGTATATAAGGATGCAATTGCGGATGCAAATTTAGAAACAAAAAAGGGTGCAAAGGGAGGTGTCAAACTAGGTGCAAATTATGGCACAAGAAAAATGGATGCAATAGTGGACACAATAACAGATGAAAAAGAAGATGTAAATATGGATGCAAAACAAGATGTAAAAGTCAATGCAACAAAAGTAGATGCAAAATTAGATGCAAAAACTAGGCACAAACCTCGATGCAAAACTTGGAACAAAGGGGGTGCAAAAAATATGCAAAAATGGATGCAAAAAATGATTTAAAAAATGATGCAAAAGAGGATGCAAGAGATGATGCAAATGTTGATGCAAGTGTAGGCGCAAAAAGTGGATGCAATAGAGGATGCAAAAGATGGTGAAACAAAATTAGGTGTCAAACTTGATGCAAAACATGGTGCAAAGGATGGCACAAAACTTGGCATAAAACGTGGCGTAAAACTTGGTGTAAAATCTGGTGCAAAACCTATTACAATACCTGGTGCTAAACTTGATGTAAGACTTGGTGCAAAACTCGATGAAAACCTTGCATCAAGTTTTGCACCATATTTGATAAATGGACACAAATAGCACCAAAATTGGTGTCTAGATGCAAAAAAGGAAGCAAAAAGGGATGTTAATCACAGGGTTTTGTTGTAGTGTATAAAGGAAGCATGATGAGTTGTTAAAATGGAAACAAAATGTGGCTCTAAAATTTAAGTAAAATTCAACATTAAATTGAAAGCCATAATTGAAGCTAAATTGGTTGTTTAAGAGGAAGCAAAATTGGAGGCTAATTAAGAAGCAAATCCCAACACTAAAAGGAAGAAAACCCTGGACCTAAAAAAGAAGCAAACCCAGGTGCTAAACAAGAAGAAAGCCTTGCAACTAAAAGGAAGCAAACTATGATGCTAACAAGGAAGGAATTTTGGAAGCAAAAAATGGAAGAAACAATGGAAGCCAAAATAGAAGCACACCAAAAGAAATCTTGGAAGCAAAAATCGACATTACATAAGAAGCAAAAAAGGAAGCAATTTAGACCATAGAAAACAAAGAAGTATTAATGGAAGCAATACTAGTAGCCAAAATTGGCGTTACTTGAGAAACAAAAATAGAATTAATTTAGGTAGCAAACATAGAAGTAATAATGGAATCACTATTAGAAGGCAAACTTGTTGTTCCCTAAGAAGCAAACAAAGAATTCATTCAGGCATCAAACTAAGAAATAATAATGGAAGCAATATTAGAAGCAACAAAAGACACTATAATGGAAGGCATATTAGAAGCTAAAAATATGCCATAATGGGAGCAAAGCTAGATGAAACAAGTGATTCCATATTGGAAACAAAACTCAAACCAACAAATTATAACGGAAGCATAAATTGGTGTAAATTAGGAAGCCAAAAATGAAGCTATTTTCAATGCCATAATAAAAGAAAAATAGGAAGTGTAATTGGGAGAAAAAGTAGAAGTAAAAATAGATGCAACAATGGAAGAAATAACGGAAGAAACAATTCTCCGTACTAAGTCAGACAATATTTCTAGTGCTATTTTTGGCGCCCAAGTGAAGATGTAGTTTAGCACCGAGTTTTGCACCACCAATTCACAAGCTCAAATACACTGATTTATAGTTCTATTTCTAGTGCTAATGGCATGTTTTGTTGTAGTGTTCCATTTAAATTTAATCACACATGGCTTGAAGATCCAACTTTATGTGCATTGATCAGTAAGACATGGTCTGGTTTTTCTGAGACACGCAATAGAACTTGAATGGAGTTGTTGACTTTTAAGCTAAATTATTTGAAAAGGGGTGGTCTTCAATTAGATTGCTCAGAAGAAAGTTTCTCTTAGGAAGGAATTGAGAGAGATAGATGATGAAACGACATAGTTTGGAAATCCTCTAGATCTTGATTTCTTCTCAACAGATAAACATCAAAGGCTACTAAAGGTGGAACAATGTAAGAGAAAAATGATACTTACACAAGAGAAAGAATGGAGGTTGAAAAGTTGGGTGATATGGATTGCATGTAGTGATAAAACACAAATTTCTTCCAAAGATTTGCAACAAACAGAAGACAAAAAAATACAATTTGGGAGCTAGATGATAGGATGGGAGGCAAAGTATTTGAGGCTTTGGAGATTCAGAAGAATGTGGTGGAGTATTTTGAAATTTTCTATAGGGCCAAAGAAGATGTCGATATAGAGAACCAATTGACATATTTTAGAGATCACCCAAGCATGTTCTCAAAACATGAAGATATATTGGCTAGGGATCCCGTCACAGTAGATTAATTTACAAGGCCTTGAATTATTTCATGAAGGCTAAATGCTCGGGTCCAAATAGTTGACCTGTCGAGATATTCATCCATATCAGAGACATAACGGGTCCTATCTTCTTAATATGGTGGAGGAAACCAAGAAATTGAGGAGAGTTTCTAGCACCATCAATGGGACTTTCATCGCGTTGATTCCCAAATCTTCCAACCCCAAGAAATTTTGGGACATTAGGCCAATTTCCCTTTCTAACATTGTTAGAAACTGATCTCCAAGATTATTGCAAACAAAATGAAGATGTGCCTCTCAACTCATATATCTCTGAAACAATTTGGATTCCTAAAACACAAACAAATACAAGATGTGGTCACCATCGCTTAGGAAGTTCCACACTCTATCAAAAGCTGCAATAATGACACTATCATCTTGAAGTTAGATCTTCATCATGCATATGATTGCATGGACTGGTCATTTCTAAGGTTGATTTTGCATAAAATTGGTCCATTAGTAGGAGTGTTTGAGTGGATTATGGCATGTATCTCCTCTCTGTCATTCGATGTGATTATAAATGGAATTCCTACTGAAATTTTCAAATCCTTCAAAGGCCTTAGGAAATGGTGTTCATTATCTCCATTGTTGTTCTTATTGGTTATTGAAGGTCTTAGTAGGAGGATCAAGACATACAAATCTTGTGGTTTTTTCCTAGGATTACATATTACGAAACAGGTAGCCATTACCTAGTTTATGTTTGTGGATGATGTTTTGGCCTTTGGATAGGTATCGATAGGTCAGTGGGCTCACTTTAAACGCATAAGTTCAATTTTTGAAAATGTTTATGGCCTAATTTTGAACCCTAGTAAATATGATGTGATATATGCTTCATCTAAGATGGAAAAAGTCGAGGAGATCGCTAGATGTTTTGGGGTCAACATTCATAATTTGGAATTAGAGTTTAAGTATCTAGGGTTCAAGATCAAACCAAACAAATATATTGATCCATATAGGATCATTATATTTTTTTCATCCATATTGATGCATTCAAAAGAGAAAATTGGAGGAATCATCTCATGGGACCATTTTTACTGACAAGACCCAGTTTGCCAAAACATGGTCTGAAACCTTCTGGGAGAGTTTTGAGGCATCATATGATTTTTTTTGTAGGTAAAACTTTGTTGTTTTAGCGTAGCACCATTTCACGTTGTTCTACACACAAAAAAAAATTCCAATGATGCAAGAAGTGCGTCAATCAGAGTCTGTATGTAAAAGTTATGCCACTCAAAAGTTGACCTTCCTGTTTTCACACCTATAATTTGGGAGGATGCCACGTCAGCCCCCATTATTCATGGAAAAGGGTCTATCCATGTCTTTGTGATGTAAAAATCTCTAGACGAGTCTATATTGTAACTCTAGTTAAGAGTTGATGTAGTCACAATTAACCACTAGTAGACTATCAGGTTATGTTATAACTGAGCCACTATGAGGAAGAGGCATTCCATTCTTTTGAGAGAATTTTGTTCCATACTTGAGAAAATATAGCCAAGAGGGATAGAAGGTAAAGCACACAGGGAAGATTTGTGCATTGTAGTAACACATGAGCCACAAACTTTACTTCTTTGTACATGCAACCATATTTCCAAGCAGAGAAAGAGAGCGAAGCAACCTTACCTTCCAACTTGGTTTTCTCCTGAAAGGGTTTCCCAAAGAATATTTTGTGTCGTATGTGTGTGCATGATCTTATTTTGTCATTCTCTATTTTTCTGCGTGATTTACATTCACATGCGTGCACTAATTAAAATTAAATCTACAGATATTAATGTTTAATAAAACTGTAATAGTGTAGAATCTCAGATTTTTAATATAATATTATTAGATCTATTGTGACGAATTATCCAAGGGAATATCCAAATCAATGTAGAGCTCATATATTTTGGAGGATTGGAATGGTTGATCGACAAATTAAGAGGAAAACTAAACAAGTGGACACATAGATTGTTGTCTCTCGGTGGCATTATGGTTCTTGTCTAATCATCCCTACAAAATATTTCAGTGTACTAGATGCATATGTACTGCCTCCCCAAAAATATCATCAGGCACATAGATGTAGTAATTTCAAACTTCATTTGGTCTGGATCAAAGGGTGGTAGGAAATTCCACCTGGTAAGTTTGGATTCTATCACCCAAGAGAAAAAACTTGGCGACCATGGTATTAAGAAAATGGAAATTTTGGATGGGTGCTTTTGTCAAAGAGATTTTAGAGGGTAATTTTTTGTAATGGTATATTGTCAAAGATTATTAAAGCAAATATTCAAGAGATATTTGTCCACAATATTAGATAAGACAGGGTGCTACATGTGATAGGATGAGATCTTACATTTGGAAAAGTTTAATGTAGACTAGGAGATGGACAATATCAATTATTAGAGGGTATATTGGATTGAGTAGCATATTTTTATCAGAATAGACCCAATCTATGGCGTGGAGGCTATGGATAGGCTACCTGATGAGATCATAGTTTTTTAACATGAAAATGGACTATATTACATTACACAAATTCAAAAGGGGACTGATCTTTTAAATATATATCCCATATGGATGGAAGCGACAAATATGGGCCTTGACTATACCTCCTTTAAAATCTAGAATAGGTATATACAACATCTATCCTTGGCCGACATTTCTTTAAGCAATGAAGAGGAATGTATATGCTAACAGGCTGACATGTTATCAGGAAAAGTCTCAGTCAAAGGTATGTACAATCATATTTCATCTACATTTGACAGAGGGAAGGATATGTGTTGGTTTTACAGGGCATGGAAGTGGAATTTTCCCAAGAAATTACTACTTTTCAGTTGGTTAGTCTGTATGAATATAATTTTCACGTGGGATAATTTATGTAAACGAGGTTTCCAAGGACCTGGAAGATGTAGCTTATGTCATGGTGAATCTGAAAACGCTATTGATGTATTTATCGAATGTCCATTTGTAGCAGGAGCGTGGATATATGTACTACATGAAATCAAAATCAATGTGCATGGGTTCTTTACATCAATTGAAGAATATTTCAAATATTGGTTTGACTTGGGATTGGAGGTTTGTAAACTTATTTTTTTATAATTTGGGGAATCTGGAAGGGGCGTAATACAATTATTTTTTATGAAGGTATTTTCAGCATCAAGCATACAAGTATGAGTATATGTGCTTGTTTCTTAGATTATAAAAGGGGGCATGGAATCAAGACCCAAAAAGTTTTAAGGAATATGGACACATCGATTCTATTCCCTACAAGACATTTTGATGGTGCAGGTCATAATCAAAAATGTGGTTGTGGATCTAGGATCACCACTGATGAGGGGCTCACTTATCTTTTTAGCTGGTATGGTGGACAAGGATCAAATAGTAGAGCAAAAATCCTTGCTTTATGGGGTTTTCTTTATTGTGCAAAGATTTTAAGGCTAGATAGGATTCATATTTTTGGGGATTCTCAGTCGACCATTGATTGGATTAACAAAGGAACTACCTTTACCCCTCCTCTAATGTACAATTGGATGCATTGAAGCCTTCAGTTAAAGGAATCTCTCCATTTGGTTTCTTTCAATCATCTACACAGGGAGTTCAATATGGTAGCTGACGCTTTAACAAAGGAGGGATTGGTCATGCACTCGGGGCACATCAAATACTCAATAATTAAGCAAGGCTCACACTGAAGATCCAACATCATCAATTGGAGCTGAATATTTTTTTTCACATAGTCTTTTTTTCCTATGTTTTGGACATATGTTATTGGATTGTTATCCCAAAGATTTTCTTAGACTTTCCATTTTGGAATCTCATATATTGTGATATTTTGGTTCTTGGCAATAACCAGTATATGTTATTATGGTGTTTCGGTGATATGAAAAGTTCTTGCATTGTGATAATATTGTTTTCTTATAATTTTTTGATGTGAGATTGTCCTCACAATGCTTGGTTTTCAGGGGATTATTAGACAGCTTTGCTTATTTGTGTATCAAACTGGATGTAAACATGTTTTTTTATAATGGAACATATTCAAATTTTTCTTTCCTATAATTTGTTATTATTTTTTAAAATTAGAATAAATT
Organism: Pinus taeda; assembly: GCA_000404065.3. Lineage (NCBI taxonomy): Eukaryota > Viridiplantae > Streptophyta > Pinopsida > Pinales > Pinaceae > Pinus > Pinus taeda. Next base: position 45,500 of record APFE031563437.1, read on the forward strand.
TATTTATATATGCAAAAGAATGATTATTTATGTATGCATTCATCTCTTTCTCACACTTATCACATTTAATTATGTAAAATATAGCTATTATATAATATAGTCCCATTTAATTTGCAGAACATTGCATCATATTAACATCTTCGATTAATTATAATGGAGGGAAAACAATAATGCTCAAAGATGTTAGTAAAATTCACATCAAACTTTCACTTTCATATTGTGCAACTTATTTTATACTATTTAGACAACATGGTGTTTCTTCATACGACACACTTGGGAAAATATAATGTGATAACTAATGCTCCAATATTTCACTACTCACTAAAAATATTTAGAGAGCCTTTAATGGTACAAGCATTTGAAATCAGATAATTAGAGAGAAATACCTAAAAAATCTTTGTCTAGAGGAGTGGGTCAGACATGATGTGCCAGGAAAGCAGAAAGCCTCATATATTTGGTGAATTTCTGATGAAAACTAAACCTTGGCTGTTATGAAACCAGCTCAAGAAAAGATAGAAAAGATAGATCAACGCCTTAGAATTCAGCCTCTTCGAGGGGGCAACCTCCTTTACATTACATAAATGAACAATTCTTGGATTCTACAAATGAAAAGACCTCCTTGGGGCACAATAGTAGCAATATGGGCACTGCATGGGTACATCAATATAATAAGTGGGTTGTACTAATAATAATAAGGGGTTACACTAGTAGTATAGGGGTCTAACATTGGCATTGTGTGAATTTAAGGTGGTAGGTTAGCCAGGGTGATAAAATACAAAGTGGAATGGATGCCATCAATGGGGGCTTTACTGGGGAAGCAATACCATACCATATGGGTTCATATTGGGGGATATATATTGAGGAAAAAATGACAATATATTAAGCATATAATAGGGGATAAAGGGTTTTAATATTGACAGGTATAAACAATGGAGCTCAAAGTTAATGAAAAAATATAAAGGGGTACAAAAAATGCTAATGATAAATGGAAACCTACAATATCTAGTGAAAGTAGGGGTTTTTTAAATTGGGAAGGTGTATTGGGTTCGTATTGGTAGGGGGTTAAATAATGTGATTTTTAGAGGTAGTTTTCAATATGTAGTCAAATTAGGGGTATTGTTTAGTATGTCACGAATGCACGTGCTATGTTAGAGGTTCATTGAGTGAATCCCCAGTGATTCCATCCAAGGTATGGGCAGGGATCATCTACTTTATTGCATATCATCTAATTTCTCTAGGCCTTGGGTATTCGGTCATTGCCACATATCAGAATCTGTAGTGAATCAGTATTCCCCACTATTTGTTAGCCTCATTCGAGAGAACTTGGACTCTCAAGTCCCTTTGAAGTAGAGTGGGAGTGATACCACCACCAACTTGGTCTTGTGAGGTTAGCATTGACTGGTAAGGATGACAACTTAGTTTGGAGTGGGCGCATATTAGAAGGAAATACTTTAGTGAGAGAGATTTATTCTTATATCAATCAGGGCACTAGATCAGATTGCAATGTTGCATGGTTGACAAAGATGTGGAAGTGGAACACCCCTCTTAGAGTAAAATGCTTCACATGGCTCATCTATCACAATAAGAGTTTGACATGGCAAAATCTCATGAAAAAAGGTCTTTTAGGGGGTGGGGATTTGCACACTATATGGAAAAGCGAGCGAATATGTGATACACATCTTTCTTGAATGCTCCTTCGTTGTCACAACATGGAATGATGTGTTCAAGTCTTTCAATCTTAATCTAATGGTCGATAGATCCTCCATCGGTTCATTTCTCTCTCATTGGATAAAGATCCATAAAGCTTGTAGGATGCTCCACTTATATATATTTTGGGGAATCTGGAGGACCAAGAATGCCTCTATTTTTGAATATACCTTTCCATAGTTTTGACTAACTTGCATGAAGACCATGGCATACTTTTAGGAGTCTGGCCCATGGTTGCCTAAGCCACCAAGGAGGTCTAGTGCCTACAAGGAAATTGACTTGAGATGCTTGGTTGGATTTTTCGATGGACCCTCCTCTAAGGGAGTTTACGGATGCGGGGCTTTTATTGTGGTGTAGAATGGCCAACATTACCATTTATATTAGAGTGTCGGAGATGGTTCAAACAACAGAGCTGAGATGATTTCCCTGTGGGGAGTTCTCAGGCGTGTCCTAGTTGGCAATTGAAGAGGCTGAGATTGCCGAAGATTCCAAATATGGGCACATGGTCCTTCCTCTTTTGAGACTCCCTCTTTGTTCCATTGGATGGAACAAATCCAATCATCGATGGGGTCCTTCAGGAACATCTCCTTCACCCATGTTTAAGGTGAACAAAATTTGCTAGCTAGCACACTTTCCAAAAGAGGTAGAACAACTCTTCCTGGGGTAATCAACTACTCTTTCATTTTTGTTGGCTCTGTAAGTGGTCTAGTTCCATTGCTTTAAGGGGCGATGCTTTTCTTTTTGGTTTCACTAATCTCAGTGATGCAGGTTATGGAAGCTATTTTGATATGTTTCCCTCCTATTTTTTCCCACGAGGATGACCTTCGTGCTCCATGTGCTCGTTGCTGCTTTTGCACTATTTTTTCGTCTTAGATACTCTTTTTGTTTATAAGAGAATTTTGAGCATGCTACAAATTGCTTTAAATATATAGTAAAAATGATATTTAAAGTAGAAGTAGAAGAAAATAGGGAAGCCTCAACTTCTTAAAATTTAAGGAAGAAAAGGCCCAAAGAAAACTCAAATCTGTTCAAGAAGCCTCTAGTTCCTCTAAGACTAAATCAGAAGACTCAAAAATAGATAAAATAATATCTCTTCTTGTAAACCTATCAAATATGATTTCAAAGATTGAGACTCAACCTAGGACAATACAACAAATAGTTACTAGGCCCCAAAACCAAAATCAAGGTCAGTATAAAAGAAATCCACCATTAGAAATTCTTCAGAGACCTAGCAATGATCAACAGGTTCCTACTCCTCTATTAATAGATGACAAGCAACCTGATGATAATACTATCAAAATTACTGAAGATATTAATAGTATGGATTCTTCTTCCAATCAAATAGCCATCATTCTCTCTCACAAAAAAATCAGGTTCAAGAAGATCAGGAAGCTTCACAGGTCTCTAAATATCATGCTTTCTCTGAATTTTTAATTGTAGAGTTAAAGAAGAGGTATGATCTGTAGGTTTTAACCCCGTACAGAAATTACCTGCATACGAATTCTAAAACATAGATAATAAACAATGCGAGAGCATAACACATAAAACACATATACACAGAGGTTTTCCCCTAGATCCCAAAACCAAGACTACCAGCTTGATTTTTCATTATATTCCTTTCAATATTACAATACATATTTATACATGCCGAAGCATCCAATACCATGGACCGAAAACCATTGAGTCCAATACCATGGACAGAAAACCATTGCGTCCAAAAAACATGTGTGAAAATCATGCACAAAACCATAGGTGGGTCCACCCAACCTAACATAGGGTCCAAAACCAAAATTTTCTGGGGCATTGCCCCGAACCCCATAAAGTGGGGTTACGAGTGCTCTTCAAACCCCCTATTAACTACATGGAAAGAATATAACACAACCCAACAATCTCCCACTTGTTGTTTTCTTTCCATAGGGGGCCACAAGACAACTTAGTCATTTTCCCAGCCCTAAAATGCCCACTGTCTCTCTACACCAAGGGAACTTCTCAGAGCTCATAGATTTTGTCAATGCATCTGTAGTATTCTTCAAAGTGTCCACCTTTACCAGCAACACCTTTTTGTCTTCTATCATATCCCTCACAAAGTGATACTGAACATCAATGTGCTTTGTCTTTAAATGATATGCAGGTTTCTTTGCCAAGAAAATTTCACTTTGGCTGTCACAATCTATCCTTATAGCTTCCTATACCAACCCCATACTTTAACACAATCTCTACAACCAAACTACTTCCTTGCTTGCATGAGTGGCTGCCATGTATTCTACCTCTGTAGTTGATAGTGCCACTACAGATTGCTTCTTACTCGTCCAACTGACTGCACATCCAAATAGGTTAAACACATACCCACTTGTAGATCTTCTCTGATCTAGATCTCCAGCCTAGTCTGCATCAGCAAAACCACGAATATCCAACACTCTATCCAATCTTGGTCTTCCTTGGTAGCACAGACCATAATCACTAGTGCCATGCAAATACCTGAAAACCTGCTTCACTACTGTCCAATGCTCCTTTCCTGGTTTTGACATAAACTTGCTCAATACTCCCACTACATGTGCAATTTTTGGTATAGTACAGACCATTACATACATTATGCTACTGACTGCACTTGCATATGGAACACGAGACATGTCCTCTTCCTTTTCTTGTGTTTTGGGACATTGTTCAACAGATAACCTCAGACCTATAGGAATAGGAACCTTCACCGATTTACTATCCTACATATTAAACCTCTGTAGTATTGTCTTAACATACTTTCTCTGGTTTAACTAGAGCTTCCTCTTTGCTCAATCTGTTTTAATTTCCATACCCAAAATATAGTTTGGAGCACCAAGATCTTTCATGTCGAATTTGGAGGACAATTGGGTCTTCAGATCCTAGATACTTTCTTTGTCATTTCCAACCAACAACATATCATCCACATACAAGACCATATAAATAACATGATCACCAATTAATTTAAAATACACACAGTGATCTGCTTTTCTTCTAGTGAAGCCAAGTCCCCGTATAAATGTATCAAATTTCTGATACCACATCCTTGGTGACTGTTTTAACCCATACAGATACTTCATTAACTTGCATACCAGTTCTTTCTTACCCTTCGCTGCAAAGCCTTCAGGTTGCTTCATGTAGATTTCTTCTTCTAGATCCCCGTGAAGAAATGTTGTCTTCACATCCATCTGTTCTACCTCTAAATCAAAAGGAGATGCAACAGATAAAAGTAATTTAATATAAGTTACCTTGGCAATAGGAGAAAAAATACCACAAAAATCAATTCCCGACACCTAGGAATAAACTTTTTCTACCAACCGAGCTTTGTATTTCTCCACTTTTCCTTATGGATTTTTCTTCTTTTTGAACAATCATTTGCTGCTAATGGGTTTCCTTCCAGCCGGCAACTCCACCAAATCCCAAGCCTCATTTTTGTGCAAAGATGCCATTTCATCAACGATGGCCTCTTTCCAGAGTTTTCCATCCTTTGAATCTATTTCTTTCTTCACAGTTCTGGGATCATTATCAGTAATAGATAAAGAAAAATTTGAATAGAAAGTAGTTGGAATATACCTTTTAGGCTGCCTTATTTCTCGAACTGATCTTCTCACAGCTGGAGTTTGTGGCTCTTCATCTTATGGTTCCTCCTCTACTGTAGAGTTTGATTCTTCCTCCTTTAGCTCAAACTCTATCTTCTCAGGTTCCTTTTGTTGGAATTCATGTTTAATAACATCTTTCACCTCTCTAAACACCACATCTCGGTTGTACACAACCTTTTATGTGGCTAGGTTCCAAAGCTTATAACCCTTTAAACCATCCTTATACCCAATAAAGATGCACTTTTCAGATTTACTATCCAACTTGGTTCATTTCTCCTTTGGAACATGTACATATGCATCACATCCAAATACCCTCAGATGTGAAAGAGAGGGTTTCTTACCAGTCCATACCTCTTGGGGAGTCTTATACTCCAACGTTGATGAAGGTGATCTGTTGACAAGGTAACATGCAGTATCCACCGCCTCTACCCAGAATTCTTATCCTAACCCGGCACCACTGAGCATGCATCTTGCCCTTTCCATCAACGTCTTATTCATTCTTTCTACAACTCCATTTGGCTGAGGTGTATATGGAGTAGTTTTTAGCCATGTTATACCACACTTCTTACAGAATTCTTCAAATTCCTTACTGCAAATCTCTCCATCTTTATCTATCCTTAGCACCTTTATCTTCTTCTCTATTTGGTTTTCCACTAGAGCCTTAAATTATTTAAACCTGTCAAAGACTTCAGATTTCTTCTTAAGGAAATATATCCATGTATTCCTTGAGAAGTCATCTATAAATGATACATAGTACACAGACTTACCAGTGATGGAACTTTCACAGGTCCAAACACATCACTGTGCACAAGCTCTAATATTTGTTTCGTCCTCTTACCACCAGAGGGGAAACTCACCCGATTCTGCTTCCCATATACACAATTTTCACAGAAATAAAAATCCAGAGAGCTATTACTCATACCTTCTACCATACCTTTACCATAAAGTATCTGAAGGCCCTTTTCTCCAAAATGTCCAAGCCTTTGATGCCACAACATGGTATTCTCTCCAGAGACCACTAGATTTTCTGCTCCACTTTTAGGAACCACAGAACTATTGCACCCATCAATAAAAGTGCTACCTTGAAGCTTGTATAGAGTTCGAGTCCAAACTCCCCACATCAATATCAGTGCTCCCCGAATCATCTTGCAGGTATCCTTCTCGAACACTATTTTTACACCTGCATCATCCAGCTTGCTAATAGAAATTAGATTTCTAGCCAATGCAGGAATATGTAGAACACCAAGAAGTGTTCTAACCCTTCCACCTTGCAACTTCAACTTTACTTTTCCGCGATCAATGACTATAACCTTCATGTCATCCCCCAAGAAGACATCACCACCATCATATTTCTCATACTCACAGAACCACTCTATATGGGGAGTGAAGTGAAAGGATGCAATTGAGTCAATCAACCATGCCTGATGATCTACATGTGTACTTGAAGAAGCCAAGTACACATCCCCACCTTCATATGAGGTGGTTTTCGCCTCTGTAGAAGGGTCATCATCAAATCCCTTTCCTTTATCAGGAGCTTTAGATTTATAGTCCTTTCGAAGTGCCTTTCCTTTCCACATTTCTAGCACACCACCTTTACAGGTTTTCCTAGAGATTTAGATCTCCCATTCGATGACTTATTTTTGTTTTTGTTTTGTGATCATCCTCATACAGACAAGGCATCACCATTCTAGTTCTCCATATTTTTCTGTCTCATCTCCTCTGTCAGCAAGGATGAGACTGTTTCATTGAACTGCAAGGTGGTTACATTGCTACCTATTGCAATAACTAGACTATCCCACGAATCTGGTAGAGAACACAACAAACTGATGCACTTATCTTCATCTAAAATTTTAATATCAATAGATTCTAACTTACTTACCATAGTATTAAATGCATTCAGATGCTCTATCACTGAGTCTCCATCTTTCATCCTCAAGTTATACAATTTTTTTTGCAGAAACAGTTTATTCACTAGAGACTTAGATTGGTACAAAGTCCCTAACTTGTCTCACAAAGCCTTCGACATAGCTTCCCCTGATACATTCAGCAATATTGAATCTGAGACACACAATCGTATTGTGCTTTTTGCCTTTTGATCCAACTTCTTCCATTATTCATCGGACACTCCCGTTGGTTTAGTACCCAGATCTACCGTGATCCACTAATCTTTATCCACCAACAGATCTTCCATCTTGAGTTTCCACAACTCAAAAATCCGACCATTAAATTTCTCGATCTCTATCTTTCGACTACTTGCCATCTTCTTTCACCACCAGAATCGATCTCGCAGATCTCCCACTGAACATGGTCTACCATAGGCCCGAGTGAAACCCCTCAGCAACGAAGGCGTCCCCTTGAAGCCAAAACAACTCTGATACCAAATGTCGGTTTTAACCCTGTACAAAAATTACCTGCATACAAATTATAAAACACATAAAATAAACAATACGAGAGCATAACACATAAAACACATATACACAGAGATTTTCCCCTGGATCCCAAAACCACGACTACCAGCTTGATTTTTCATTATGTTCCTTTCAATGTTATGATACATATTTATACATGTTGAAGTATCCAATACCATGGACTGAAAGCCATCGCATCGAATACCATGGACTAAAAACCATCGCATCCAAGAACATGTGTGAAAATCATGCACAAAACCATAGGTGGGTCCGCCCAACCTAATATAGGTTCCAAAACCAAAATTTTTCAGGGCGCTACCCCAAACCCCATAGAGTGGGGTTAGCTACACCCCTCAAAACCCCTGTGAGCGCCCCAGTATGCAATCGACGTAACGAAGGGGGCGGGGGGGGCTCCGTCCCCCCTCTAACCCCCCGGTTAACTACGTGGGCTAGTCGTGGAAAGAATATAACACAACCCAACATAGACATGATGATGATGATGAGCAATTTGCTGGTAGTAGCCAATGACATTGATAATATAGAATCCATCATGGATCATTGTTGATAAATCATTATAATGCCTCTTTTCATGTTTATTATCATATATATCATTTTCACTTACAGTACCATATTGAGCTATATCATTT
>APFE031563437.1:56244-114686 GCA_000404065.3 Pinus taeda
GCAATTTAACAATCTTTCATTTCCATAAATAGATTTATATACGTTACTTACGTTAATGAAACTTGCGTGTATACACAACTGTGTTTAGAGAAACTAGCGTATACCTTGCAAACTTAAAATTTAGTTAGTTGATCTTTAATCTATGTATCAGAACCATACAACCATATCAGGTGCAGTAAACAAAATAGGAAATCACACACATGAACACAAAATATAAGTTGGTAACCCAATGTGGGTGAAAACCAAGTACTGCAATCGTCTCTATCTTTCTTTAATAGGAAACTTCTTTTTACAAATTTTGTACTGGTGCAGCCTTATACCAGTACATAGGCTTCTACCTGCAGAAGGCTACAACCTTCTCTCTTTCTCCATCTTTTCCTAGAAGAGAGCTATAACCCCCTTAGCTCTTGTACTAGCTAATGTGTTTACTAGTATGTAGGTGTTAACCTACAGAAGCCTACAACCTTCGCTTTTCTTCCAGGGACCACATTTCATGAATTTTCAGACTGGATCCATCATCAATCAAACATCAAATATATCTGCATCAACCAATCTCTTTTGTACCCACCAAAACTGAATCAAACAATCACTTTTCAGAATGTTGTAACTAGAATACAGTAACAATAACCATAACACAATCCAGAACCCAGAACATTGCAACAACAAATAGAAGTAGCTAAAACATATTTTATGAGATGTACACTACTTCAATGTGTCAAACCTACGGTCAAACGTTGTTACTTGAAGGCAGACCTACATATATGCTTCTTTGAAATGCCAAACCAGTGTGTATACACGCCTTTTGTATACTAAACCTACGTACAGATATGTAAAAAATGATTTAAACCTTACAACTATTCAAACATCAGCTATACCCAGATCATCAGATTTATAGATTACGACATGCGCCAATTATAAAAGATCAAAACCACACAAAGATACTTCTCTTCAAGCCTTAAGATCTTGACCCATCAATAGAACTTATCTTTCTTTAAGCACTCAGGTTCCTCCTTGATTTAGATCCAGTTATGCATCATAACCCAATGGCCAATATTCTAGATCTTGCTCTTAATTAGATATTCAATGCTTGAGTGCATTTGCCTAATGATCTCCTCCTCCTTCTATATTCTTAGGCCTTACTCAATACCATGGTCCAAAACCACTTAGAACCAATAGCTTGGACCAAATACTTGGGGTCAACATGTCAGACAAGATACCTTGGAACAATACCATGGATCACAAATACCACGGACCAAAACCAAGTTCTCCAACATGTATGCGCCTTTCCTTGCGTGAAAATGTGTGTATACACATACACACCTTTTGGTCCGAAAACTTCCGTGTATACGTGGCCTGGTCAAGGGGAACCTGTGTATATCTCTTTTTCCGTCATTTTGAGAGCCTGAACTGTGATCTGTCATCTAATTGAGTTTCCATCAAGGACAACACCTATGTCATAGCGCCAAACCTGTGTCATAATGCCAACAATATCCCCCTTTGGACTTGATGGCAACTCCAAGTCACTCTCCCCCTTTTTCATCAAGGGCAAAGGGTTATGCTCCCCATGAGTACATGCTGAATTCTCTGATATTCTGAAGTGTGTTGTTCATGATCCCCTTGACTGTAAGCAAGGTCTTCAAAAATATGTTCTACAAGAAGCTCTGACTGTAAGCAAGGTCCGCAAAAAGATGTTCTACAAGAAGAACATGACTCTATACATCATAAATGACCTTCCTATCACCAAAGACTCATACATACATCCATCTCCCAACCAAGTGGGGATATACCAAGATTGACTCATCCACCCAACCAACTGGGGATACACCAAAAGTTTATACATGATAAAACAAGAACATTACATCATCCATCCCAGGCATAGTGGGGAAATAAAATAGGTCGTTGCATGACCTTGATAATAAAAGATATACATAACATAGAGACAAAATATCTAAAACAAGACTGTGATAGCAATCAGCAACTATCATCATCAGCATCTATCAATCACCATCCAGACCAGCAACCGTGATCTCCCTCTGAACCTGTTCCACCTGAATAACAAACAACTATGAAATTGTACCAAGATCTTCTAAGATAATGCCAACAATTAGAAGTATATGCTCCCCCTGAACCTATGCTAGATGATTACTGTCATACCCATATCAGATTCTTTTCATCCTCAGTCTGGCCCACTGATATTCTTCAAACCAACATATACGCGGTTGTATCCAGAGAAACCTGCGTATGTACGTGGATACGCTTCAGGAAACTTGCGTACAACCATTGTTCTCTGAAACAGATAAATGTCAACGGCAAGATGATGCATCAACTACTCCTAGCTTCTGTCTGAGGTGTTCAAATTTCTCTCTAGGCAGTGGTTTGGTGAATATATCAACAACCTGTTCCTTAGAGGGAACATACTCCAATTTGATCTTTTGTTCAAGCACTTGTTCCCGGATAAAATGATATTTGATAGGTATGTGCTTGGTCTTAGAATACATGATTGGATTTTTTGAAATACCAATTGCACTTGTATTATCACATACAATAGAGATGGGTGGAGTACATGTGATTTGAATGTCTTGCAATGTTTGCATCATCCAAAGGAGTTGTGTGTAGCAAGATGCAACAACCACATATTCTGCTTCAGTTGTAGATAATGGAATTGAACTTTGTTTCTCGTTGAACCAAGACAATAATCTGGAACCCATATAGAATGCACAACCACTAGTGCTTTTTCTGTCATCCACGCTTCCTGCCCATTCTGCATCTGTATATGCATGAAGTGTAAGATTTGTATCTCTAGGATACCATAAACCAAATTTTTGTGTTTCTTGAAGATATTTGAAAATCCTTTTGACTGCCTAAAGGTGTGTTTCCTTTGGATTGGCTTGGAATTTTCCAACTATTCCCATTGCATGCATGATGTCTGGTCGAGTACCTGTTAGATAGAGCAGACTACCAATCATGGATATGTAGGTTGGTTGATGTATTGCTGCTGATTCATCATTTGCGCTGAGGCTGCATCCTGTTACCATAAGGGTGCATACTGGTTTAGAATCTTCCATGCCATATTTCTTCAAGATCTGCTTGAGGTACTTGGTTTTTGATAGAAAAATACCATCTTTATTTTATTGAACTTGTAAACCAAGAAAACATGTGAGCTCACCAAGCAAAGACATTTCAAATTCTTTCTGCATTACCAAAGAAAAGTTTTGACTCATGGCTTCTTCATTGCTACCAAAAATGATGTCATCAACATACACAACAAGTATTAGAAATTTATCATTGTCAATTTTTATATATAGATTGTTATCAACAGATCCTTTTGAAAAACCTTGTTGATGAAGGTATTTGTCAAGATGATAATACCAGGCCCTTGTAGCTTGTTTTAGACCATAGAGAGCCTTTCTGAGTCTGCATACAAGTTTTGGATCATTTCCAAGGATGAATCCGCCTGGTTGTTTAATATATACTTCTTCTTCTAGGTCTCGATTAAGAAAAGCAGATTTCACATCCATTTGATATGCTTTGAACTTCTGAAAGCTAGATAGAGCAAGCAACATTCTTATGGCTTCAAGTCTAGCCATAGGTGCAAAAGTTTCTTCAAAGTCTATACCTTCTTGTTGAGCATACCCTTTACAAACAAGTCTGGCCTTGTTTCTAATAACTTCTCCATTTTCATTTAGCTTGTTTTTGAATATCCATTTGGTTCCTATGACATTCTTATCATTAGGTCTAGGAACCAATTCCCACGTATTATTCTTTTCAATCCGCTCAAGTTCTTCATTCATGGCCTTGACCCAACATTCATCTTTGCATGCTTCATTTACATTTTGCGGTTCGACGGAGGAAAACAATGCTAGATATATTGAAACTTCTATAATAGTTCTTCTTGTCTGCACACCTACCTCTTTCTGCCCCAAAATTTGAGTCTCTGGATGATTCTTCTGGACATAACTAGATGGAGTTTTTTCTTCTACCCTTATCTGTTCTTCTGGTGCCTCATTGGTTTCTTCTTTAGAATTAGTTTGATTTGATGTGGAAGGATAGTCCTCATCTTATTCATAATCTTCGGTTTTTACCTGCGTTGGATTTTTTCCTTCTTCATCAACCACAACATCAATACTTTCAACAATTTTCCCAAGTATTTTATTATAACACTTATATCCTTTACTTCAGGAAGAGTAACCAAGGAGAATGCCTTCATCTGCTCTAGGTTCAAACTTGCCAAGTTTTTCATCAGTTCTTTTGATGTAACATTTGCTTCCAAAAACTTTGAAGTATTTTACAGTAGGATTCTTACCATACAAAAGTTCATGTGGAGTTTGAGTGTTGTTTACCCAGACGTTTGTTTTGTTGAGAATAGTGACAGCAGCAAATGCAGCTTCACCCCAAAAGGTTGCATGAGTTCCAAACTCATCTAGCATAGCACAAGCCATTTGTTGAACAGTTCTATTCATCCTTTCTACCACTTCATTTTGCTAAGGAGTTCTTGCAGTAGAGAATTCCCTTTTTATTCCATGTTCTTCACAAAAGTCGAAGAATTCATCCAAGGTAAATTCCCCTCCTCAATCTGATCTGAGACATTTGATTTTCCAATCTAATTCATTTTAAACTAAAGCTTTGAAGGCTTTGAACTTTTCAAATGCTTCATCTTTATGCTTTAGAAGTCCTATCCAACACATTCTTGAAAAATCTTCAATGAACAATATAAAATATTCTTCTCCATGGGGTGACTTTTTCCTTGATGGTCTACATAAGTCAGTATGAACAAGTTCAAGAGGCTTACTAGTTGATCCTTATTTTTCAGGGAAATGTGTTCTGGTTTGCTTACCAAATTGACATGATTTTCATATTGTATTTTCTGGAATGCGGATATCTGGAAGGTCATGAACCGCCTATTATCTGCATGCTTTTCTTATTTGAGGGAAGCTTAGATGCCCCAGTCTTTTGTGCCATAGCCAGTGTTCATCATTTTTGCTTAGATAGCACTGTTGTTGTCCTCCCTTGAGTATGTACAAGTTGGTTGGAGTTCTTACACCTTTGATCATTGTTTCTCCTGTATCAAGCTCATGAACAACACGTCCATTTGATCAAAATACTACTTCATTTCCTTGATCACACATTTGATTGACACTTACTAGGTTATGCTTTAGACCATCAACATACATAACATTCCCAACTTTAACCTTTTCTTTTAAGAGAACAGAGCCTTTACCTTCTATGACTGCAGGAGTGTCATTACCAAATGAGACCTTCTTTTCATTTTCTAAGGCATTATATGACTGAAGTTTTTCTTTATCACCTGTCATGTATTTCGAGCATCCACTGTCGATATACCATTGATTTTCTTGTCCTTCTGCATACACGGCTATTCCACATCTTTTTGGTTGTGTTTCTTTCTTTCTCCATGTTTTGGGACCCAATGAAGCTTGCTCCTTCTGAGATGTTTGCCGAAATTTACTCCTGCATTCAGATAGAAAATTCTATTTCATTTTTAAGAGCAGAAAAGTTATTGTAGGTCCTTTTCATGATCCCAATCACATTCCTTTGATTTCGTGCTTCTCTAGTCATGATGGTCTTGTAAGCAACACATTGAGCAGTTTTGTGTCCAACGTTATGGCATGAAAAACATTGTCCATTAAAGAAATTCCTGCGATTATCGAATCTACTGACCTGATGATTGTAGTTCCCATTGACATTCATTCTTGAAGAAAATTGAGACTGATTTAGTTGTGGTTGGTTATAGCTTCTGTTCATCCTTGAAGTAGATTGAACCCAATTTACCTGGTGATCTGCTTTATGCCTTTGTTGACGATTGCCAACCTGTTCACTTCTCCTTGCTGCATCAAGATAGCTTTTCAAGGTTGATGGCTTATGTGCTTGAGATGCTTCTTCAGTATATCCAAGACCTGTATTTACCAGAGGAGAATGTTTCACTTTGATAATTTCATCTAAAGTTTCTGATCCTTTCGCAAATCTAAGGTTGAGAGCTTTTGTTTTCTCAATATCTTTTCTTAGACCCACAATTTCACATTCTAATTTTTCATTGTGTTTTTCCCTTTTAGCAAGTTCGAATGTCCGAGTATCTATAATCATACTCTTTTCTTATAAACATATTTTAAGTTTAGAAATTTCTTCATAGACACCATCTTCATCTAAAGCATCCAAGAAATCATCATCTTCAAAAGCCATAAAAAGTCTATAATCATTACCATATTCATCTTCATCACTATTTGATAAACCATCGCTATCTTCATGTGTATAGTAGCTCTTCTTACTTACATTCTATTTTATATTCCATTTTTCCAGTTCCTTACCTTTATCAACCTTATCATTATGAGGACATTTGGCTGCATAATCACCAACTCTTCCACAAGAAAAGCATTTGAAAGGTAGTTTACCTCTGAATCTTCCAGAACCTCGTTGAAGGTTTTTGACAAAGTTTGCTTCTTCCTCTCCTTCTAAAATGTGTCCTGATTCATTGATCTCTTCTCTTCCTGAAGCCTTGATTGCAGATTCTCTCATATCTGATGGACCTCCTTTTCTCATTTCAACAGCAGTTAGGATTTCGTGCAGCTATATCATATTCAAACTCTGAAGATCCTGCTTTTCTTCTATGGCAGAAACTTTTGATTCAAACTTAGAAGACAAGGATCTTAAAACCTTTTCAACTAAAGTAACTTCTTTTATCTCTTGACCCAAGTTTTTCATGTGATTAACGATCTCATCTATATGTAGGAACTAATGAGCTATACTTTCATCATTGTGCATTTTGAGAGTTTCATATTGAATTATGAGAGATTGTAGTTTTGCACGTTTTACCTGATTGTCTCCTTCATAGCTTAGAATGATCTTGTCCCATATTTCTTTGGCGGGTTTTGAGCTGCACAACCTTGACAAATTCTAATTGTGACAGACTCCCCAATAGTGTATTGATAGCCTTGGCATTTGTTTCATACTGTTTTACCTGTCGTATCTGTAGGAATTGATAATGGAAATGTATATCCTCCTTCCACGATTTCCCAAACATTTGTTCCAAGAGATTGAAGATAGGTTGTGGTTCTTACCTTCCAATAGATGAAGTTTCTCCCATTAAAGATTGGTGGTCTAATGGATCCCTCTCTTTCATAGCTACCCATGATGATAGATCTTCCCTCAAGCGATCAAGCTTCTTCTAAAGGACCGGCTCTGATACCAATTGTTGGAAATAATATTGAGAGGGGGAGGGGCGGTGAATCAGTATTAGCAATTTAAAAATCTTTCATTTCCATAAACAGATTTATATACGCTACTTATGTTAATGAAACTTGCATGTATACGCAACTGTGTTTAGAGCAACCAACGTATACCATGCAAACTTATAATTTAGTTAGTTGATCTTTAATCTGTGTACTAGAACCATATAACCAGTAATTAGGTGCAGTAAATAGAAATGGCAAGCACACACATGAACACGAGATATAAGGTGGAAACCCAATGTGGGTGAAAACCACCTGCTGTAATCGTCTCTATCTTTCTTTAATAAGATTTTTTTTTACAAGTTTTGTACTAGTGTAGCCTTATACCAGTACGTAGGCCTCTACCTGCAGAAGGCTACAACCTTCTCTTGTTATCCTACTTTTCCTGGAAGGGAGCTACAACTCCCTTAGCTCTTGTACTAGCTCATGTGTTTACTAGTACGTAGGTGCTGACCTACATAAGGCCACAACCTTCTCTTTTCTTCCAAGGACCACGTTTCATGAATTTTCACACTGGATCCACCATCAATCAAACATCAAATATATTTGCATCAACCAATCTCCTTTGTACCAACCAAAACTGAGTCAAACAATTACTTTTCTGAATGTTGTAACCAAAATATAGTAACAGTAACCAGAACTCAATCCAGAACCTAGAACACTGCAACAACAAACAGAAGTAGCTAAAACATATTTTATGAGACGTACGCTACTTCAATGTGTCAAACCTACGGTCATATGGTATTATTTGAAGGCAGACTTGCGTATAGGCTTCTTTGAAATGTCAAACCAGCGTGTATACGTGCCTTTGCTATACTGAACCTGCGTACAGATATGTAAAAGATGATTTAACCTTTACAACTATTCAAACATTAGTTATACCCAGATCATTAGATTTATAGATTATGACATGCGCTAATTATAAAATATCAAAACCACACAAAGATACTTCTCTTCAAGCCTTAAGATCTTGACCCATCAATAGAACTTATCCTTCTTCAAGCGCTTAGGTTCCTCCTTGATTCAGATCTAGCTGGGCACCATAACCTAATGACCAGTATTCTAGATCTTTCTCTTCATTAGATATTGAATGCTTGAGTGCATTTGCCTAATGATCTCATCCTCCTTTTATAGTCTTAGGCCTTACTCAATACCATGGTCCAAAATCACTCAGAACTAATACCTTGGACCAAATACCTGGGGTCAACACGTCGGACAAGATACCTTGGACCAATACCATGGATCACAAATATCATGGACCAAAACCAAGTTCTCCAACATGTACGCGTCTTTCCTTGCGTGAAAGTGCGTGTATATGCATACGTTCCTTTTGGTCGACGAACCCATGTGTATACACGGCTTGGTCAAGGGAACCTACGTATATCTCTTTTTCCTTCAATCTGAGAGCCTGAACTGTGATATGTCATTTGAGTGATTTGCCATCAAGGACAACACCTGTGTTATAGCACCAAACCTCTGTCATAATGCCAACTGTATTATGTGGGCCTGCATTATGTGTAGCTAGTCACAAACCAACAATTTTTTTTAATAATAATATAAAAATATCAGTTGTAGTTAAAAAAAGTATTTCTAGTTTGTATGGATGTCCATTTCCCTTAAAAACAAATTTAAATGGTATGCTATAAAATATTTCAAATGTAATATGACTTACTCTATAATCATTTAAGTTATTTAAGAGGCATGATATACTTAACTAATTTAATTGAGATAAAAAATATTAAATTAATAAATGGAAGCTATAAAGGAAGCATGATGAGTTGTTAAAATGGAAGAAAAGTGTGGCTCTAAAATTTAAGTAAAATTCAACATTAAATTGAAAGCCATAATTGAAGCTAAATTGGTTGTTTAAGAGGAAGCAAAATTGGAGGCTAATTAAGAAGCAAATCCCAACACTAAAAGGAAGAAAACCCTGGACCTAAAAAAGAAGCAAACCCGAGTGCTAAACAAGAAGAAAACCTTGCAACTAAAAGGAAGCAAACTATGATGCTAACAAGGAAGGAATTTTGGAAGCAAAAGGTGGAAGCAACAATGGAAGCCAAAATAGAAGCACACCAAAAGAAATCTTGGAAGCAAAACTCGACATTACATAAGAAGCAAGAAAAGAAGCAATTTAGACCATAGAAAACAAAGAAGTATTAATGGAAGCAATACTAGTAGCCAAAATTGGCGTTACTTGAGAAACAAAAATAGAATTAACTTAGGTAGCAAACACAGAAGTAATAATGGAATGACTATTAGAACCAAAAATTCTTGTTCCCTAAGAAGCAAACAAAGAATTCATTCAGGCATCAAACTAAGAAGTAATAATGGAAGCAATATTAGAAGCAACAAAAGATACTATAATGGAAGACATATTAGAAGCTAAAACTATGCCATAATGGAAGCAAAGCTAGATGAAACCAGTGATTCCACATTGGAAACAAAACTCAAACCAGCAAATTATAACGGAAGCATAACTTGATGTAAATTAGGAAGCCAAAAATGAAGTTATTTTCAATGCCATAACAAAAGAAAAATAGGACGCGTAATTGGGAGAAAAAGTAGAAGTAAAAATAGATGCAACAATGGAAGAAATAATGGAAGAAACAATTCTCCGTACTAAGTCAGACAATATTTCTAGTGCTATTTCTGGTGCCCAAGTGAAGATGTAGTTTAGCACCGAGTTTTGCACCACCAGTTCACAAGCTCAAATACACTGATTTATAGTTCTATTTCTAGTGCTAATGGCATGTTTTTTTGTAGTGTTCCATTTAAATTTAATCACACATGGCTTGAAGATCCAACTTTATGTGCATTGATTAGTAAGACATGGTCTAGTTTTTCTGAGACACGCAATAGAACCAGAATGGAGTTGTTGACTTTTAAGCTAAATTATTTGAAAAGGGGTGGTCTTCAATTAGATTTCTCAGAAGAAACCTTCGCTTAGGAAGGAATTGAGAGAGATAGATGATGAAACGACATAGTTTGGAAATCCTCTAGATCTTTGATTTCTTCTCAACAGATAAAAATCAAAGGCTACTAAAGGTGGAACAATGTAAGAGGAAAATGATACTTATACAAGAGAAAGAATGGAGGTTGAAAAGTTGGGCGATATGGATTGCATGTAGTGATAAAACACAAAGTTCCTCCAAAGATTTGCAACAAACAGAAGACAAAAAAATACAATTTCGGAGCTAGATGATAGGATTGGAGGCAAAGTATCTGAGGCTATGGAGATTCAGAAGTATGTGGTGGAGTATTTTGAAATTTTCTATAGGGCCAAAGATGACATTGATATAGAGAACCAATTGACATATTTGAGATATCACCCAAGCATGTTCTCAAAACATGAAGATATAGTGGTTGGGGATCCCGTCACAATAGATTAATTTACAAGGCCTTGAATTATTTCATGAAGGCTAAATGCTCGGGTCCAAATAGTTGACCTGTCGAGATATTCATCCATATCAGAGACATAACGAGTCCTATCTTCTTAATATGGTGGAGGAAACCAAGAAATTGAAGAGAGTTTCTAGCACCATCAATGGGACTTTCATCGCGTTGATTCCCAAATCTTCCAACCCCAAGAAATTTTGGGACATTAGGCCAATTTCCCTTTGTAACATTGTTACAAACTGATCTCCAAGATTATTGCAAACAAAATGAAGATGTGCCTCTCAACTCATATATCTCCAAAACAATTTGGATTCATAAAACAAAAACAAATACAAGATGTGGTCACCATCACTTAGGAAGTTCCACACTCTATCAAAAGCCGCAATAATGACACTATCATCTTAAAGTTGGATCTTCATCATGCATATGATTGCCTAGACTGGTCATTTCTAAGGTTGATTTCGCATAAAATTGGTCCATTAGTAGGAGTGTTTGAGTGGATTATGGCATGTATCTCCTCTCTGTCATTCGATGTGATTATAAATGGAATTCCTACTAAAATTTTCAAATCCTTCAGAGGCCTTAGGAAATGGTGTTCATTATCTCCATTGTTGTTCTTATTGGTTATTGAAGGTCTTAGTAGGAGGATCAAGACATACAAATCTTGTGTTTTTTCCTAGGATTACATATTACGAAACAGGTAGCCATTACCTAGTTTATGTTTGTGGATGATGTTTTGGCCTTTGGACAGGTATCGATGAGTCAGTGGGCTCACTTTAAACACATAAGTTCAATTTTTGAAAATGTTTATGGCCTAATTTTGAACCCTAGTAAATATGATGTGATATATGCTTCATCTAAGATGGAAAAAGTTGAGGAGATTGCCAGATGTTTTGGGGTCAACATTCATAATTTGGAATTAGAGTTTAAGTATCTAGGGTTCAAGATAAAACCAAACAAATATATTGATCCATATAGGATCATTATGTTATTTTTCATCCATATTGATGCATTCAAAAGAGAAAATTGGAGGAATCATCTCATGGGACCATTTTTACTGACAAGACCCAATTTGCCAAAACATGATCCGAAACCTTCCGGGAGAGTTTTGAGGCATCATATGATGTTTTTTGCAGGTAAAACTTTGTTGTTTTAGTGTAGCACCATTTCACATTGTTCTACAAAAAAAAAATCCAATGATGCAAGAAGTGCGTCAATCAGAGTCTGTATGCAAAAGTTATGCCACTCAAAAGTTGACCTTCCTGTTTTCACACCTATAATTTGGGAGGATGCCACATCAACCCCCATTATTCATGGAAAAGGGTCTATCCATGTGATTGTGATGTAAAAATCTCTAGAAGAGTCTATATTGTAACTCTAGTTAAGAGTTGATGTAGTCAAAATTAACCACTAGTAGGCTATCAGGTTGTGTTATAACCGAGCCACTATGAGGAAGAGGCATTCCATTCTTTTGAAAGAATTTTGTTCCATAGCTGAGAAAAGATAGCCAAGAGGGATAGAAGGTAGAGCACATAGGGAATATTTGTGCACTGTAGCAACACATGAGCCACAAACTTTACTTCTTTGTACATGCAACCATATTTCCAAGCAGAGAAAGAGAGCGAAGCAGCCTTACCTTCCAACTTGGTTTTCTCCTGAAAGGGTTTCCCAAAGAATATTTTGTGTCGTATGTGTGTGTGATCTTATTTTGTCATTCTCTATTTTTCTGCGTGATTTACATTCACATGCATGCACTAATTACAATTAAATCTACAGATATTAAAGTTTAATAAAACTGTAATAGTGTAGAATCTCAGATTTTTAATATAATATTATCAGATCTATTGTGATGAAATATCCAAGGGAATATCCACATAAGTGTATAGATCATATATTTTGGAGGATTGGAAATGGTTGATTGACAAATTAAGAGGAAAACTAAACAAGTGGACACATAGATTTTTGTCTCTCTGTGGCATAATGGTTCTTGTCTAATCAGTCCTACAAAATATTTCAGTGTACTAGATGCATATATACTACCTTCCCAAAAATATCATCAAGCACATAGATGTAGTAATTTCAAACTTCATTTGGTCTAGATCAAAGGGTGGTAGGAAATTCCACCTGGTAAATTTGGATTCCATCACACAAGAGAAAAAACTTGGCGACCATGGTATTAAGAAAATGGAAATTTTGGATGGGTGCTTTTGTCAAAGAGATTTTAGAGGGTAATTTTGGCAATGGTATATTGTCAAAGATTATTAAAGAAAATATTCAAGGGATATTTGTCCACAATATTGGATAAGACAGGGTGCTACATGTGATAGGATGAGATCTTACATTTGCAAAAGTTTAATGTAGACTAGGAGATGGACCATATCAATTATTAGAGGGTATATTGGATTGAGCAGCATATTTTTATCAGAATAGACCCAATCTATGGGGTGGAGGCTATGGATAGGCTACTTGATGAGATCATAGTTTTTTTTACATGAGAATGGACTATATTACATTACACAAATTCAAAAGGGGACTGATCTTTTAAATATATATCCCATATGGATGGAAGCGACAAATATGGGCCTTGACTATACCTCCTTTAAAATCTAGAATAGGTATATACAAAATCTAACCTTGGCCGACATTTCTTTAAGCAATGGAGAGGAATGTATATGCTAACAGGCTGACATGTCATCAGGAAAGTCTCAATCAAAGGTATGTACAATCATATTTCATCTACATTTGACAGAGGGAAGGATATGTGT
The DNA here is from genome assembly GCA_000404065.3 of Pinus taeda. Lineage (NCBI taxonomy): Eukaryota > Viridiplantae > Streptophyta > Pinopsida > Pinales > Pinaceae > Pinus > Pinus taeda. The sequence continues at coordinate 69,647 of APFE031563437.1, forward strand.
TGGTTTTACAGGGCATGGAAGTGGAATTTTCTCAAGAAATTACTACTTTTCAGTTGGTTAGTCTGTCTGAATATAATTTTCACGTGGCATAATTTATGTAAACGAGGTTTCCAAGGACCTGGAAGATGTAGCTTATGTCATGGTGAATTTGAAAATGCTATTGATGTATTTATCAAATTTCCATTTGTAGCAGGAGCGTGGCTATATGTACTACATGAAATCAAAATCAATGTGCATTGGTTCTTTACATCAATTGAAGAATGTTTCAAATATTGGTTTGACTTGGGATTGGAGGTTTGTAAACTTATTTTTTTATAATTTAGGGAATCTGGAAGGGGCGTAATACAAATATTTTTTATGAAGGCATTTTTAACATCAGGCATACAAGTATGAGTATATGTGCTCGTTTCTTAGATTATAAAAGGGGGCATGGAATCAAGACCCAAAACGTTTTAAGGAATATGGACACATCGATTCCATTCCCTACAAGACATTTTGATGGTGTGGGTCATAATAAAAAATGTGGTTGTGGAGCTAGGATCGCCATTGATGAGGGGCTCACTTATCTTTTTAGCTGGTATGGTGGACAAGGATCAAATAGTAGAGCAAAAATCCTTGCTTTATGGGGTTTTCTTTATTGTGCAAAGATTTTAAGGTTAGATAGGATTCCTATTTTTGGGGATTCTCAGTCGACCATTGACTAGATTAACAAAGGAACTACCTTTACCCCTCCTCTAATGTACAATTGGATGCATTGGATCCTTTAGTTAAAGGAATCTCTCCATTTGGTTTCTTTCAATCATCTACACAGGGAGTTCAATATTGTAGCTGACGCTTTAACAAAGGAGGGATTGGCCATGCACTCGGGGCACATCAAATACTCAATAATTAAGCAGGGCTCACACTTAAGATCCAACATCATCAATTGGAGCTGAATATATATATTTTTTTCACATAGTCTTTTTTTCCTATGTTTTGGACATATGTTATTGGATTGCTATCCCAAGGAGTTTTTAGACTTTCCATTTTGGAATCTCATATATTGTGATATTTTGGTTCTTGGCAATAACCAGTATATGTTATTATGGTGTTTCGGTCATATGAAAAATTCTTGCATTGTGATAATAATGTTTTCTTATAATTTTTTGATGTGAGATTGTCCTCACAATGCTTGGTTTTCAGGGGATTATTAAACAGTTTTTCTTATTTGTGTATCAAACTGGATGTAAACATGTTTTTTTATAATGAAACATGTTCAAATTTTTCTTTCCTATAATTTGTTATTATTTTTTAAAATTAGAATAAATTTATTTATATATGCAAAAGAATGATTATTTATGTATGCATTCATCTCTTTCTCACACTTATCACATTTAATTATGTAAAATATAGCTATTATATAATATAGTCCCATTTAATTTGCAGAACATTGCATCATATTATTATCTTTGATTAATTATAATGGAGGGAAAACAATAATGCTCAAAGATGTTAGTAAAATCCACATCGAAATTTCACTTTCATATTGTGCAACTTATTTTATACTATTTAGACAACATGGTGTTTCTTCATATGACCCACTTGGGAAAAGATAACGTGATAACTAATGCTCCAATATTTCACTACTCACTAAAAATATTTAGAGAGCCTTTAATGGTACAAGCATTTGAAATCAGATAATTAGAGAGAAATACCTAAAAAAATCTTTGTCTAGAGGAGTGGGTCAGACATGATGTGCCAGGAAAGCGGAAAGCCTCATATATCTGGTGAATTTATGATGAAAAGCAAACCTTGGCATTGTGTGAATTTAAGGTGGTAGGGTAGCCAGGGCAATAAAATACAGAGTGGACTGGATGTTATCCATGGGGGATTCACTGGGGAAGCAATTCCATACCACGTGGGTTCATATTGGGGGATATATATTGAGGAAAAAATGACAATATATTAAGCATATAATGGGGGTAAAGGGTTTTAATATTGACAGGTATAAAAAATGGAGCTCAAAGTTAATGAAAAAATATAAAGGGGTACAAAAAATGCTAATGATAAATGGAAACCTACAATATCTAGTGAAAGTAGGGGTTTTTTAAATTGGGAAGGTGTATTGGGTTCGTATTGGTAGGGGGTTAAATAATGTGATTTTTAGAGGTAGTTTTCAATATGTAGTAAAATTAGGGGTATTGTTTAGTATGTCACGAATGCACGTGCTATGTTAGAGGTTCATTGAGTGAAGCCCCTGTGATGCCATCCAAGGTATGGGCAGGGATCATCTACTTTATTGCATATCATCTAATTTCTCTAGGCCTTGGGTATTCGGTCATTGCCACATATCAGAATTTGTAGTGAGTCAGTATTCCCCACTACTTGTTAGCCTTATTTGAGAGAACTTGGACTCTCAGTTCCCTTTGAAGTAGAGTGGGAGTGATACCACCACCAACTTGGTCTTACGGGGTTAGCATTGACTGGTAAGGACGACAACTTAGCTTGAAGTGGGCGCATATTAGAAGGAAATACTTTAGTGAGAGAGATTTATTCTTATATCAATCAGGGCACTAGATCAGATTGCAATGTCGCATGGTTGACAAAGATGTGGAAGTGGAACACCCCTCTTAGAGTAAAATGCTTCACATGGCTCATCTATCACAATAAGAGTTTGACATGGCAAAATCTCATGAAAAAGGTCTTTTAGGGGGTGGGGATTTGCACACTATATGGAAAAGCGAGCGAATATGTGATACACATCTTTCTTGAATGCTCCTTCGTTGTCACAACATGGAATGACGCGTTCAAGTCTTTCAATCTTAATCCAATGGTCGATAGGTCCTCCATCGGTTCATTTCTCTCTCATTGGATAAAGATCCATAAAGCTTGTAGGATGCTCCACTTATATATATTTTGGGGAATTTGGAGGACCAAGAATGCCTCTATTTTTTAATATACCTTTCCATAGTTTTGACTAACTTGCATGAAGACCATGGCATACTTTTAGGAGTCTGGCCCATGGTTGCCTAAGCCACCAAGGAGGTCTAGTGCCTACAAGGAAATTGACTTGAGATGCTTGGTTGGATTTTTCGATGGACCCTCCTCTAAGGGAGTTTACGGATGCAGGGCTTTTATTGTGGTGTAGAATGGCCAACATTACCATTTATATTAGAGTGTCGGAGATGGTTCAAACAACAGAGCTGAGATGATTTCCCTGTGGGGAGTTCTCAGGCGTGTCCTAGTTGGCAATTGAAGAGGCTGAGATTGCCGAAGATTCCAAATATGGGCACATGGTCCTTCCTCTTTTGAGACTCCCTCTTTGTTCCATTGGATGGAACAAATCCAATCATCGATGGGGTCCTTCAGGAACATCTCCTTCACCCATGTTTAAGGTGAACAAAATTTGCTAGCTAGCACACTTTCCAAAAGAGGTAGAACAACTCTTCCTGGGGTAATCAACTACTCTTTCATTTTTGTTGGCTCTGTAAGTGGTCTAGTTCCATTGCTTTAAGGGGCGATGCTTTTCTTTTTGGTTTCACTAATCTCAGTGATGCAGGTTATGGAAGCTATTTTGATATGTTTCCCTCCTATTTTTTCCCACGAGGATGACCTTCGTGCTCCATGTGCTCGTTGCTGCTTTTGCACTATTTTTTCGTCTTAGATACTCTTTTTGTTTATAAGAGAATTTTTAGCATGCTACAAATTGCTTTAAATATATAGTAAAAATGATATTTTGTTGACAGAACTAGTCATTACATAGAAATGTCTTATTATAAATTTTTGGAAATTGTGGATATAACTGTATGAAAAAAATGTTATAACTATTTCAAGGATCATTAGCAAAATTAAAAATATGTAAAATAGATTATTTGGTGTGGCTAAACTCCTTTTTCAAGGTTTTGAATATTTTCTTTATTTTTCTAATTTTAAAGGTTTGTTCTCACTTTTTGAAATTTATACATTTCCCATGCAAATTTAATGAAATTGAATTTGATACACGAAAAAAAAGGGGAATTTGTTTTTTTTTAAACAGTGTAACGTGCTTTGGCTTTTGTTTATTTTAATTATTGAACATCCTATATAAATCTCCAACGTATGTATAAGAAAAAAACCCTGTAATTTAATACTATATTATAATTGCATGCAGATGTTTTACTAAATTGGATATACATAAAAGAATCAATAAATTAAAACCACCTCTTTGAAATGTCGGTGAAAGTTGTGTATTGTGATTGGATGTGAAACTTGAATGACTGTAACTTGATATCACTCACTCATTTTTGATACTGTATATGATATATACTATATTATAATTGCATGCTTATGTTTTACGCAATTGGAATACGTAAAGGGATGAATAAATTAAAACCACTTCCTTGAAATGTTGGTGAAAGTTGTGTCTTGTGATTGGACGTTAAAGTTGAATGACGGTAACTTTCATATCAGTCTCTGTTTTTTATACTGTAAACTTGAATTACCACAACTTGATATCAGTCACTATTTTTAATACTGTAGGTTTTTGGGTGCAGTCGGAGATGTATATGGGGTTACTTCTGAAAATGTAATTTATCTATTTAATGTTTTGGATAAATATGTTTTTTTAATTTTATTTTTTTATTATTTAAAATTGATTAAAATTAGTAAAATGATAAATTTGATTTGAATTTAATATTTATAAATTTTTTAAACAAAATTATATCATCAGATTCACGTTGAAAAAAAAAGATGTGAGGAAAGTTTTTTGAATTTAAATAACAAGGAATTAAGTTGAAGTCATAAATTATCTTCTCAATTATTTTGTTGTTAAAGTTTGAAGGCATACATATTCTATATCTTTAGTTTTGAACCTGTGACTTTTTAGGAGGAAACGCATGCTCTTAACTAGTCCACTCAAAGTATATCAATCAACTAAATTACAACAAAACAACAGAGAATTAGTTTTTATGTTCTATTAGTTTGATTTGAAGCTTTGTGGGCTACTATGTGTACAATGTCACCTACCTTTATGGAATTCATAATTGGTTAATTTGGAAAGTTTATTAAGCCTTAGTTTAATCAGATTGTTTTTTTCATTTGAAAATCATGCAGGGATTTTTGTAAATCTAGATTACCACTGAAACTTCAGGATTTTGGGTGTCCCACAGGTTTTTGATGGTGCTGAATCCATTTCAGCCATCAAAAACATGATTCGAACACTACTATTACAAAATTTCTTGATTTTTCCTATCCACCACTTTTAACTGTCCTTACAATTCCTCCATTTATTAATATATATAATTTTATATAACAATAAATTTCTTATTTCTTCACACTATCAAAACCTAGACCCATATTCAATTCCCAAACTACACCACACCATTTATTAGTATATATAATTTTTAGTATACCCACAAATTTCTTCCTAGTATCAAAACCTCGACCCATATTCAATTCCCAAACTACGCCTCCGCTAAAATAATCAAACCTGCAGATTTTGGTGTAAGGCTAAACATCTTCATAATTCTTTGCCGTACGAGAATAAATAAATAAGACGACAGGTGAAAAAAAAAAGAACGAGTACAGTAGGTCGGGCGGCTACCGAGCAATCATCCATCAGTGATCATTGATTCTGCACAGCGACACGCAGGCATAGAAGGCAAACAAGTTGAAAATGGGATCTAATCATAATGTGAATAGAAAAATCGATAAGTCGCCTTCGTCTCGTTTGATATGTCGGGTCAAAATGTCTAACATATCGTATCACCAACGAATCATCTGCTTCAGCAGAACGAAGCGACTGCATTAAGAAATCAAATCAATTAGAGCTCTCATCGCAATTTAATGGATTTTAATTGACTATTATTTGCAGAATCAAACGCCGGAATCGACAATCAAAGATAAAAATAATAAAAATAAGAGTAGGTCTTCATACTATGGACGCAATACAGTGGGCCTCATCTTTTTAGTTTTGACTCACCTTCGATGTCTATGCGATGATACTTTGACTTGTTTCGATGTCCAACAAGATCCAGTCCCTTCATCTGGTCTTGAATACTGTGGACACGAAAACTGTACGTGTCTTCTTTTCAGCTTTGACTCACCTGCGATTTCCATTTAAAAACATCGGTGTCCGATTAACAAACAGTTCAGACATGTAAGGGAGCTCCATGGAATTGCAAAATTAACCATGGAATACAGATGCTTGATGCAGCAAGGACAGGTGACTGGTATCATGGGAAAAAGTTTTCAGCGTTTCGTCAATCAGATATTCACTTGTTGCATACTTGTTTCCTGCATTTTCACGTCTATTTCTTACGTAGCAGGTTGTTCGAATAGAGCAATGCAATCTTTGTTAGCTTTCAAGAGCAGCTTGCATGATCCTGCGGGGCGTTTGGCTTCCTGGAATATTTCATTTAATTGTTGCAACTGGGATGGTGTCTTCTGCGACAACCAGACCCGCAGTGTCGTAGCTGTGGATTTGCATAATTGCAGTTTGAGTGGTGTCTTGCGCCCTGCAGCACTGTTAAACTTGACGGCTTTGGAGCGTTTGGATGTTAGTTTCAACAATTTTACTGGCCTGCCTATTCCTACAGAGATGGGTCTTTTGAAAAACTTGAAATTCCTCAACTTATCCACAGCTGGATTTGCAGGTACCGTTCCATGGCAGCTCGGAAATCTGAATAACTTGACAGGACTCGATCTCTCTTCCCCTGTTTCTCAGTTGACAAGTCCTGACCTCTCATGGCTTAGAAATCTCACGGCCCTGAAGAATCTTTCTCTTGACGGAATCGATCTCTCAGCAGCTTCTTCCTCATGGGGTCAAGCAGTAAGTCCTCTTTCTCAGCTCATAAATCTTACAATGTCAAACTGCCGACTGAATGGTTTCATTCCCCCTTCCCTGAAGAAACTTACATCCCTACAAATTCTCCATCTCGATCGAAACAATTTTCAGTCTGAATTTCCTGTTTGGTTAGCGAATATGACTAGCTTGGTCTCGCTACAGATGACCAATGCAAATCTCAATGGATCTCTTCCTTTTGAACTCTCTCAGATACCTAACCTACAAAAGATTTACTTGGGAAATAACAAAATATCTGCCAATGTTTCTCAGATTTTTCAGGGCCAATGGAAGAGTCTGACCCTTTTCCATATGCCAAACAATAGTTTGCGGGGCTCAATACCATTTTCTATAGGAAATATATCAACCCTGGCTGTGCTGAATCTGAAGCTGAACCGCTTGAAGGGAACGATTCCGGAGTCAATAGGCTTGCTCCGCTCGCTTACTTTACTAGACCTGGGTTACAACCAGTTGACAGGACCTATCCCATATTCCATAGGATTGTTGTCTAAGATGACCAATATCAGTCTTACTCACAACACTTTGAGCGGAGCAATCTCAGAGTCACATTTCCGAAATCTGAACAATCTGAAATATCTTGACATCTCTAACAACATATTTGCCTTCAATATAACCTCCAACTGGACTCCGCCATTCCAGTTAGATGTATTGAGGCTATCTCATTGTAAAATAGAGGGGATGTTTCCTCCTTTTCTAGCATCTCAACATTATATGACAACACTGGATCTGTCCAATAACAGCCTCACGGGACAAATCCCTCCATGGCTATGGAACCTTGCCAAGCTTGCGACCTTACTGTTATCGCACAATCAGTTAGAAGGGCCAATACCATATCAGTTGTATAACTCTACCTCTTTGAAGCAGGTGGAACTACGGGACAATCTGCTTCACGGCAATCTCCCTAATCCTGCAGGAAGTTCTGTTGCAGGGTTCCCTTGGGAACTTGATTTGTCAATTAATAACATTACAGGTCCAGTCAGCTCAGATATTTGTACTCTGTTGCATACTTCTAATTTCTTATCTTTAGCATCGAATAAACTCGAGGGGCAGATTTCTTCTTGCATTTGTGAGAAAGCAAAATATCTAGAGGCTCTGGACCTTTCAGGCAATAAGCTCTATGGGCAGTTACCCTCCAATATCAGTCAATGTTCTTCTTTGAAGGTATTGAATGTAGGGAACAATAATTTGGAAGGACAGATACCAGTGGAACTGGGAAAATTGAAGACACTTGAAGTATTGCACATGAATGACAACAACTTAAGTGGAGATGTTCCCTCGTCCCTGCAAAATTGCAAGATGTTGGCAATTCTGGATTTGAGTGGAAACAGTATAACGGGCAAAGTGCCTGAATGGATTGCGGATCTTGCGAATCTCCGCATACTCGTTCTGAGATCGAATAATTTGGAAGGCGAGATACCGATCCAGATTCGCTATCTTCAGAAACTCCAAATCCTTGACCTGGCAATGAACCGTTTATCAGGTTCCATTCCGCGATACCTCTCGAACATATCAACATTGAGCAATGAAGATTTCACAAACTCTGTGTCCACCGTGCTTAGATATGGAAATTACTACAAAGAAGAAGTTTACCTGATGATCAAGGGTCGGGAGATGGCTTATAAATACATCCTCTCAGCTGTCACTTCTCTGGATCTCTCGGCAAACAACCTCAATGGTCAAATCCCAGAGGACATTGGATATCTTAGAGGCTTACAGTCTTTGAATCTCTCACACAATGACATCACCGGACAAATCCCCCACGAATTTGCCGAAATGGCTAATTTAGAAGCTTTAGATCTCTCAAACAACGAATTATCGGGAAGAATACCTGAAGCATTTGCGGATCTGAGCTTCTTGGGCTATTTAAACCTATCCAATAACAATCTTTCGGGGAGAATTCCAGATCTACCGCATCTGGACACATTTGGGGCATCTTCTTTTTCGGGTAATCCAGGGCTCTGTGGAACTCAACTTCAGAGAAACTGCAGCGATAATACTTCTAATTTCGGCGAAGGGGAGGATGCCAACGAGACTGTGCATTGGTGGGAATCGTGGAAAGTTGGAATGGGAATGGGATGTGCAATTGGGTTTGGAATTGTGATCGGCGCCTTAACTCTCAGCAGACGATTAAGGACGAAATACTACGAGTCTGTGGATGGCATTGTAAAATTGTTCTGGTTATCAAGGTTGTGTGATCTGTGATTTGTTCTAGTTATAAAAGAAATGATCTCCGTTACTCTGCCGAATCCAAAGATAACATTTTAGTAGATTTGCATAGATGGAGGTTGCCTGAATAACCAAAGGTAGGTCCATCAAGGACCCGTACATCTACTGCCATCATCGGGGGCATCTCCCTTTCTCCTCACAGATAACCAGAGCCCCCTTCGATCGCTGGGACTGTGATTGACCTGTGACTGCCACTTGTTTTCTGACCAACTTCAGCAGAGGCATGACGACAAAGACATGGAAGAAGAACTATATTGTCTGTAATTAATTAATCAATTCTGTATACGTGGATGACATCTTGTAAAATATAAAAATATGGCGGTACTCATGGATGCCATTTTAGAATGTAATAGGCTAGACCGTAGTATTGCGTTATAGAGTTAGATTCTGGTGCAAACAGGAGAGATGTAAATACCATTCGAGCCATCATTGCTTTGGTCATAGTATTGCGTTATAGAGTTAGATTCTGGTGCAAACAGGAGAGATGCAAATACCATTCGAGCCATCATTGCTTTGGTCATTTGTCCCATTATGGACAGTGTAATGGATTAATGAAGTTTACAAACCCACGCAAAAGGAGTTGAAATAGAGTAAGTTTAACACAAATTGAGGAAGTAGTCTCCAAAATAAAAAACACTAAAAAACACTTGTAGGAAGGATTCAACATACAATCGTATTCTAGGGAGATTACTTGTCCTTATGAAAGACAATCATGAGAATTCCCCTGGGAAGGGTTAACTCACTTCTTAATATGAAAAATACCTAACACATGTAGGAAGGATTCAACATACAGTCGTATTCTAGGGAGATTACTTGTCCTTGTGAAAGACAATCATGAGAATTCCCCTTGGAAGGGTTAACTCACTTCTTAATATGAAAAATACCTAACATATGTAGGAAGGATTCAACATACAATCGTATTCTAGGGAGATTACTTGTCCTTATGAAAGACAATCATGAGAATTCCCCTTCGAAGGGTTAACTCACTTCTTAATATGAAAAATACCTATGATTATTCTCTTAGAAGGGCTGAAACACAGGTTAAAGTAAAATTGAATAATTTGAAAAATAAATTAAAATTGATTAATTAAGATAAGTTGTAATTAAAGTATTTTTAACGAGTGTTGTAGAGTAGTGTAGCTTTTACTATCTGTGCAAATTATGTTTTTAGAAAACTGTAAGTTGATATATGAAGTTTAAAAATATTTGTCAAGTAAAGCACAAGAATTTGCATAAAATTTGGTGGGCAGTAACTAGTCTATACATTTATTTCATCATGACTTAAAAATAAGTAAATGTCTACACATTTACATTTTAACTTATTAACTTGGTAAGCATATTTATTCACATCTTGTCTATATCCATTTTTTATGTAAATATTTTCTTAAATTATGATGGGAGTATGCGTTATTTGTAAGGATTTTAATTTTTAGGTGGTTTTATGAATCTTACCAATGAGAAATCATTGCACAAATATATAAAAATCATGACATAAGTTATCTATATGACATTGCTAAACTAATATGGGTAAATATTAAAATGGATTGCTAAAGTCCTGCTTTCGAGGGTCTAGTCAAATGATTTATAATATATAATTATAAAAGTTAATAAATTAATTAGGTGTGTAATTATCCAAAGTATCATTTCATAATAAACTCCAAACACTTATTTCATGATATTCTTATATTGCTAAATTAAATCATCAAAAAGCTAATTAAATTATATTTTTATTTTACATTATTTCTATTACTAGCTTAAAATAATTAATAATAAGTTAAACATAATACATTTAAAAAACATGGACTATTTTTTTAACTATGGAAATTTGCTCAGTTACCATAAAAATTCTTAATATTAATAGATTTATTCCATCTATGGTTATCATACCCTGCTGTCTCTTAATAGATAGACACTTTTCAAAGAATTTTTTTTTAGGTACTCGTGTAATTAAAATGGAAAAAAAACATAACTACTTTGCAGATAAATCTCAACCCTTGATTTGTGTATATTACTAAGAATATTTTAAAATATTGTATGCAAATGCCATCTACCTAATAATTATGAATAATAAAATTAAAATTCCGTAAGCCTTATTCCAAAAGAATATACTAGCCACATACTTTAAATTAAAAGAATTAATATAAGTATATAATGTACATTAAAAAAATATATAGAATTTCGAATGGGCTTTGTCTGTTTGTGTTCTCCTGAGTTCCATTCCAAAGAATAGACTAGCCACATACTTATTTAGTTAAAAAATATTAATATAGCAATATATATCTTAAAAAAAACATTAAAAGGTATTTCAATGAAGGCTTTAGATTCTTTTTTTTTTTATGTTTTTTTTTCCTGCGTTCCTAACCACCCATGGTTTATTACATGACATTGATGGTAGGATCTAATTCTTGTCAATATTATATAATTTTAGAATGCTCCATAATTCAATTGAAAGGATGGATATTCACTTTCGCTATATTATTAGGGTCACTATGGTTTATGATTACACATGTCTAAACTCATGTCCATAATGAAAAAATTATTTTATGTTGTATATTTTATTTTAATTGTATTACATTTTTTAATTAAGTTGAAAAGTATAAGGGGCATAGTTAACTTTTAAATAATTTTCAACTCTCTATTCTAACTACTATTAAAAATGATGTGTGGATATTCAGTGGAGGTTAGATAAAAAAAATTAAAATCTCTATTCTAAAATAAACACACTTATTAGCTTAATTATTAGAGTTAGTGTAATTGGGGAGAACCTTGATAAAAATGAGAATTAATGATGAAAACAGAAAGCTATGAAAATGTATTTAAATGAAAAAGTTAAGATTTTTAGGGAAATAGTAATGATAAATGTTGATTATCTAACTCTTAGTTTTAATCATGTATACCTACTAATATAAACATATTTATTTATATACTGATTTTGTGTTTTCTTTTTGGTGGATAACACACCATGTGTGGTCCGCAAACAATGGGTAAAAAAGTGGTAATGAGCAACTCAATAATGTAAATGTGTTCCATTTAATTTAATCTTACCCTAAGTTCCAAACTACCACATGACCCTACCAAATACTCCCTTTATCTGAATTTAAAGGAACTTTTATGCGCATTCAAAGATCTCAAGATCTCAACTTTTCAAAGACATGTTATGCAGTGGAAGAAGAAACTAGGATGAGGATAAGTGAGGTTGACATCGCTGCCATTCATTGTTTTTAGTAATGGTAGGGACATTTTCTTTATGATACATTTAAAATTGATGTAGTTTTATTTATTTGATTATTATATTTACATTCTTTAAATTCTATGAATTAAGATTTAAAAGAATAAAATTGTTGTATTTTTATTTAACTATACTTTACAAATTATATTAACTAAATATTTCACATAAACAAAAGCTAAACCCACCATCGCTAATTGAAGGCCCTAACTCCCAACCACTAACTATAGATGTAGACACTAACATTGGAAATTATATTGAAAGATTGAGAAACCTAATTGGATCTTTCATTTGATTTAGGGTTGGTTGTTTTTATGAGTTAGGTATTAAATATTATAAATCTACCTTGTAACATTTTTTCTTGGAAAAAAAATAGAAATTTTAACATGATTTTGATTTTGGACATCCTAGTAGATTTTGACGGTGTTGAATCCATTTATATCATAAAAAACTCCTATAATTGATTTTATAAAAAAAAAGAAAAAAAATCAAATCTCATAAGAAAATAAATAACAACATATATATATTATTTAAATCAAATAACAACATACATATATTATTTAGAAAATATATTTTAATATTTTATGATGTTCCTTATAAAATATGGTTTTTAATATTTTTGTTTAAAATTTTAAATATTTTATGATGTTTCTTTATAAATATTGTTTTTAATATTTTTGTTTAAAATTCGATTAGAATAATAAATTTGATTGGAATTCAATACTTCGTGATTTTTTAAGATTTTGGGTTTAAAAATAATTATGAGACCCAAAATTATATCAGTTCAATAAGGTTAAAGTCATAAATGAAAATCTAATTACTTGCGAGATGACATAACAAAAGTTTGTCCTTTGGATAATTTTTATCATTTAGGCTCAAATTATCCTCGCGCGCTGTCAATAATGTTTTAACCTAAAAGTTTAGTAAAATCTAAACCTTAGGGATATCAATCAACTAAATCACGACAAAACCTAAAAAAATGAGAAATCTGCTAAGTTCGTTTGACTTTGAAGTTTTCTGGCGGCTGCTGTGTACAATAGATAGATTCGTGCGGGATGAGGATAAATAAATAAGATGGCGGGTCAAAATTGAAGAGAACATGAGGTCGGGTGGCGACGGAGCACTCATCCATCTCTGATCATTGGCTCTGCACAACAGACACGAAGGCGTAGAATGCAACAACTCGAAAATGAGATCTAATCACAGTGTGAATTGAAAAATCGAGAAGCCCTATTCGTCTTCTACGGCCACTCGTTTGATATGTCGGGTCAAAATGTCTAGCATCAGCAGAACGATGCGACTGCATTAAGAATTCAATTAAATTAGAGCTCTCATCGTAAATTCAATGGGTTTCAATTGACTATTATTTGCAGGATGGAACGTCCCAATCTGCAATCAAGATAAGAGTAGGTCTTCATACTATGGGCGCAATATTATGTGACTCTTCTTTTTAGTTTTGACTCACCTTGGATGTCCACGCTACAATATTTTGACTCGCCTCAACGTCCAAGCTATAATATTTTTTATAATATTTTTTAATGTCGGTTGGGAATCTCTGATAATTCCAAAACAAAATGAACAGAGAGTAATATTCTGTTTTCTTTAATATAGAGAAACTTTTAATTTGTATCCCGAATTTCATCCACATTTACTTCAATCTAAAAAAAATGGGGATCCATTCACATAACAAATAACAAAGTTTTTATATTAACCAAAAACAGTATTGTGCTGCCATACATAAAATGCATTAAGCAAAAAAAACTGAACATCATACTATCTCTACACTGCTGTGCATTACAAAAAAAAAGCTCTTTCTCAACAGTGCTATGCATTACAAAAGGAAAACTCTGTCTCTGTTTAACATTGACACTACTGTGTATCAATTTTCTTTTCTTCACACCTTACATTCGTGTGCTGCTACTTATTGTCCTCTTTCATTACATATTTAACAAATAAAAAACGTGACATTTTGTTTGACTTGTGCCGTAAAAAAAATTACATTAGTGAATTAAAATTAAAATAAATTCTTTACCTACATTCACTGCCCACATTACATTTCATTAAATCCTTCACCATGGCGATATATTTTTTTGTTTTAACTGTAGATTACGGTTGTCTGCGATATCGCACGGAAGATCCAGATCCAAGGACAGGCAGCAGTGAAGTACCCTCACTCTCATGAGCTACCATAACTGTTGATCTTGCCCTCAATAATCGGACGGCTGACGGTCAATCTCACACGGCCCTTTCTGCTGGATTTTACGTGCCGGGAAAAATGGTATTGGAAAAAATTGCTCAGACACGTGTCATCTGTTGATTGTGATCACTGCACTTGGAAAATTACCAGCATTTGTTGAAAAGCGGTGCGGGGAAGTCTGGCGGTTTTGCTGCAGTTGGAATTAGCTTTTTAACACTCCCCTTTAATTTCAATTGTTGGATTATCAGTCATATCCAAACATTTTCTCAAAAACTCAAAAATTTTCTGCCCCAATGGTTTAGTCAGAATATCTGCAACTTACTCCTCAGTTCTGCAGTGTACTAAAACAATTTCTCCATCGTTTACCAATTCCATGATGCAATGAAACTTTGTGTCAATGTGTTTCGTTCTCTTATGAAACACAGAATTCTTGGATAATGCAATAGCTGAGCTATTGTCACAAAAAATCACAGTTCCTTTTGTTTGCTCTTGACATAAGCTCCTTAACATCCTTCTCATCCAAATTGCTTGACACGCTGCTGCTGTAGCTGCCACATATTTTGCCTCTGCTATAGACAAAGCTACAATAGACTGTTTTATAGAAGCCCATGAAATGGCTCCTGAACCCATGTGAAAAACATAACCGGATGTGCTTTTCCAATCATCTACACTTCCAACCCAATCACTATCAATGTATCCAATTAAATATGAATATTTTGAAGCAGTATATAAAATGCCAAACCTTTTAGTACCTTTAACATACCTCAGAATCCTTTTTGTTGCCTGCCAATGTGCTTCTTTTGGTCTCTTCATGAATCTGGAGATTAAACTAACAACATGCATTATATCCGGCCTAGTTGTAGTCAAATACATGAGGCTTCCAACCATGCTTTTGTACAAACGAGGATCAAAATCCTTGCTACTGTCCTCTTTGTTGAGTTTCAATCCCATCACTGTGGGAGTGATTTCTACTTTGCTCTCCCGCGTATTAAATATTTCCAACACTTCATTAATATATTTCGCTTGTGAGATAAAAATTCCATTTTCATTTTGTTCTACTTCTATTCCTAAGAAGTATCTTAGCAAACCCATGTCAGTCATTTCAAATTCTTCTTTCATGACTGTTTTGAAAATTTCAATAAGATAATCATCATTACCTGTGAAAATAACATCATTAACATATAACACAACAATTAGTATTTTACCATCATTTTCTTTGATGTAGAGGGTGGGTTCTCCCTCACATTTTTCAAATCCATTTTCCAGTAGATAGGAATCTATCCTAGTGTATCACGCTCTTGGTGCTTTCTTTAGCCCATAAAGAGCTTTCTTCAATCTGCACACTTTGTGCTTTTGGCCTTTCTTTTCATAGCGTAGAAGTTGTTTAATGTAAACCTCTTCCATTAACACTCCATTTAGGAATGCTGACTTCACGTCCATTTGGTAAACTTTCCACTTGTTTTGTGCTGCTATGAATAACACTGTTCTCACGGTTTCCATTCTAGCAATCACTGTGAAAGTTTTCTCATAGTCTCTCCCATACTGTTGCTTATATCCTTTGACAACAAGTCTTGCCTTGTGTCTTTCTATTTTGCCTTCAGCATTACTCTTGGTCTTGTAGACCCATTTAACTCCAATGACTTCCTTTCCTTTTGGTAGTTTAATTAATCCCATGTCTTGTTTCTTTCTATGGCATTGATCTCCTCATCTATAGCTTCTATCCATTTCCTATCCTTAATTGCTTCTTTGAAATGAATAGGGTCATCAACATGACAATATAAAACAAACAAAGAGTTCATACCTTCATTTGTTGCCTCTTGTTCATAAATGTCACTTAAACTTATGAACTTCTTACCTCTTTCATTTGGTGTACAAGTGCTTGAAGAAGCACATGAATTTCCTCCTTGCGGTGTGTTTGGAGAAGCACTTTCATTTCTCCTCAAGGGTGTCTCTTGTTGCCCTTGTGTTGGTGTCGCTGTTTGGGGATGTATTTCAGCCATCTCCTCATCATCTTCATCATGTGACAAAGAGTTTTTAACATTCACAGTTTTCTCTATGCTTCCATCCCAAGCTTCCTCCTCAATGAACTGAACATCTCTACTCACAATAAGTTTCTTGGTGGATGGGTTATATAACCTATAAGCTTTGGATTCCTCATTGTATCCAATGAAAATACATTTCTCCCCTTTGCTATCCAACTTCTTCCTTAGTTGATTTGGAATGTGTGCATAAGCCACACATCCAAAAACTTTCATGTGGATAACTCTTTGTTTTATCCCACTCCATGCTTCTTCTGAAACTCTGTTCATGATTGCTTTTGTAGGGCATTTATTCAAAATGTACGCTGCAAACTGTACAACTTCAGCCCAATAATTATTTGGCAAATGCTTTTCCTTTAACATACTCCTCGCCATATCCATGATTGTCTTATTCTTCCTTTCGGAAACTCCATTTTGTTGCGGAGTGTACCTAGTGGTAAACTGCTTATGAATTCCATTTTCTCTTAAAAATGTAGAAATTCCTTGGAGATATACTCACCTCCTCTATCAATTTTTAGAACTTCGATATGCAGCCCACTTTGGTTTTCTACAAGTGCTTTGAAATTGCAAAATCTTTCAAACACTTCACTTTTTTTCTTCAAGTAATAAACCCAAGTTTTTCTAGTAAAATCATCAATAAATGTTAGTATATAGTGGTTTCCTGCAATTATGGAGTTTGCATCGGTCCACATAAATCTGAGTGGACAATCTCTAAGGGTGCTTTTGCCCTTATGTTTTTCCTAGATGGAAACTTTCTCTGTGTTGTTTCCCCAAGATACAACCTTCACAAAGGTTGTCTGATTTCTCTATCAATGGTAATCATCTTACCATTCCTTTTCTACTTAACAATTTAAGACCTCCAAAGTTGAGATGTCCAAATCTCAAATGCCACAACCAATTTTCATCTTTTGGTTCGCTTTGGAAAGCCTCTTGTGTCACCGATGCTATTTCTTCTCCATTTTTTAAATCTGCTTTCATTCTGAGAGGGAACATCCTGTTCCTTGTCATCTTCACTTCAGCAATACATCGTTTGCTAGGTGGTTTATCCATGATGGTGCATACATCATTCACAAAGAAAACATTGTACCCCTTTTGAATAAGCTGTCCAATACTCAAGAGGTTACATTTCATTCTAGGAACATAATAAACATCTGCTATGGTTTTCTTTTCACCTTTCCTTGTTAAAACATTTACTTCTCCTTTTCCCATAACAGAAACTTTACTATCAGTCCCTAGTGTGACTTGTGACTTCACACTCTGATCTAACATAGAAAACAAGGCTATGTTTCCTGTCATATGGTTACTGCAACCGGAGTCTAGAAACCATACATCTTCACTCTTTGCTTCAACCATATAATAGGCTAAAAACAAATTATCTTGGCTGATATTTTCTCTAGTGAAATTTGCATTAGTTCTATTATTCATATCATGCTGCTTCTTCCTACATTCATTTGCATAATGACCATATTTTTTACAATAGTGACATTGGACATTGGATTTATCATACCTTTTTCCTTGAGCATGATGTTGTCCACTTTGTTGGCTGCTGCCTTGGCCTTGGTTCTGATTTAGATTGTTGCCTCTTCCTTGAACATTTGTTGGACTGTTTTTTCCACCTCTATTTTGGCTTCTGCCTCTTCCTCTCTTGTTTCCTCTGCCTTGACCTCTTCCTCTTCCAAAGAACATCTGGGTCTTAAAGGCATGCTCTAGAGATGAGTTTTCATTTCTACTCAATCTCTGCTCATATGTTATCAGTGATGCATGTAGTTCATCAACTGAGACGTTTTTGAGATCCTTTGTCTCTTCTATGGTGGTGACAATCATATCGAACCTTGAGGGTACGATCCTCAATAGCTTCTCCACAGTCCTCCTTTCTTAAAAAATCTCTCCATGAGACCTTATTTGTGTGACCAGACTAATCACATGTGTGAAGAATGAATCAATATTATCTGACTCCTTCATACATAGATTCTCAAAATCTCTCCTTAGCAACTGTAGTTTTGTTGTCTTCACTTTTTCCATGCCTTGATAGGCTATCTTGAGAGTTTGCATGCTTCTTTGGATCTCTTTCCTGCTACTATCATTGGAAACAAACTCTCAAGCACTGCTTGATACAAAAAGTAGAGGGCTTTAGAATCCTTCTTATTATTGCTCTTCAACAGTTCTTTCTCTGCCTGAGTCAAATTATTAAACTCATCTTCATCTGCTGGTTCTTCAAAGCCATCCTCAACAAATTCCCATAAGTCTTGGGAAGCAAGCAAATCTCTCATGATTATTGCCCAATAGTCATAGATTTTCCCATTAAATTGTGGGAGCTGAGTATTAAAGATACCCATGTTAGTGCTGGCTCCAGCCATTCTTGCACTCTTAACTATGCTTTAAAATACTTGATCGTGTATTTAAAATAACTGACTGTCCTCAACAATAACACAAAAAACTAACTTGAAAAATACCTTGGATTCTTTCTTGAATGAGTCTTCACTCTGCTGGAGAAGCTGCTGCAGCAAGAAATCCTTCATTCAACTTCTCTGACACCTTTAAAGAGCTTGGACAAGCTCTGATACCATGTTGGGAATTTCTGATAATTCCAAAACAAAATGAACAGAGAGTAATACTCCGTTTTCTTTAACACAGAGAAACTTTTAATTTGTATCCCAGAATTTCATCCACATTTACTTCAATCCATATAAATGGAGATCGATTCACATAACAGATAACAAAGTTTTTATATTAACCAAAAACAGTATTGCGCTGCCATACATAAAATGCATTAAGCAAAAAAAAACTGAACATCACACTGTCTCTGCACTGCTGTGCATTACAAAAAAAAAACTCTTTCTCAACACTTCTATGCATTATAAAAGGAGAACTCTGTCTCTGTTTAACATTGACACTACTCTGTATCAATTTATTTTTCTTCACACCTTACATTTGCGCGCTGCTGCGTATTGCCCTCTTTCATTACATATTCAACAACTAAAAAACATGACATTTTGTTTGACTTGTGTCGTAAAAAAAAATTACATCCGTGAATTAAAACAAAAATAAATGCTTTACCTACATTTACTGCCCACAGTACATTTCATTAAATCCTTCAGCATGGCGATATATTTTTTTGTTTTAAACGTAGATTATGGTTGTCTGCGATATTGCACAGAAGATCCAGGGATAGGCAGTAGTGAAGTACCCTCACTCTCATGAGCTACCATAACTGTTGATCTTGCCCTCAATAATCGGACGGCAGACGGTCAATATCGCACGGCCCTTTCTGCTGGACTTTACACCCTGGGGAAAATGGTATTGGAAAAAACTACTCAGACACATGTCATCTATTGATTGTGATCGCTACCCTTGGAAAATTACCAGCGTTCGTTGAAAAGCGGTGCGAGGAAGTCTCACGGTTTTGCTGCAGTTGGAATTAGCATTTCAACAATGTCGTTCTACTGTTACTGAGATCCAGTCACTTCATCTGGTCTTGAATCCTATGGACACGAATACTGTGCATGTCTTCATTTCAGTTTTGACTCACCTTCGATTTCCATGCGAAAATGCATATAAAAACTTCGGTGTCAGATTAAAAAACAGTTCCGACGTCTAAGAGAGCTCCATGGAATTGAAAACTCGACCATGGAATATAGATGCTTGATGCAGCAAGGACAGGTGACTGATCTCATGGGAAAAAAAATTCAGCATTTAGTCAATCAGATAGACACTTGGTGCATACTTGTTTCCTGCAATTTCACGTCTATTTCTTAAGTAGCCTGTTGTTTGAATCAGGAAATGCAATCTCTCAGCTTTCAAGAGCGGTTTGCATGATCCTGCGAAATGTTTGGCTTTTTGAAATGTTTCATTCAGTTGTTGCAACTTTGAAATGTTTCATTCAATTGTTGCAACTGGTCTTCTGCCGCCACGACCGAGCTTATCTCGATTACAGGTTGCTCAAGCTCCTTGTCGTGGCCAGTGGGCCCCTTACACTTCCATTCCAGTTAATAGCAAGACTCGCTGTTAAAGTTGGAAAAACCTAAGGAATACCATCATTAACATGTCTTTTCACTGTAGGTATAGGGTTTAATGTATGGGATCAGATTAATGATTTTTTACCCGCCAATTACACCTTGCCGCTGACCCTGATGGATATATGGATGCTAAATGCCATAAACAATCTTGATGGATGCCATATGTACGCATGCCCAAGTTTGAATTTTAAATTTTGAATTTCCCTACCTGCGAGGCCTATGATTTCCAGTTGGACGTTGAAAGAGTGATATTAAATCCCATTGCAAGTCAAGGGGTAGGATACGCCATAAACAGTTGCAAAAAAAGTCATTGCTGTCATTCTCATTGCAAAATAGATGTTAAAATAAGATAATTATTTTTACCTGAGGAGTTTGCTAAACATAGAAAGTGAGAGTGATCCTATTTTACGTATGAATTTATGTTTTATCTCCTTTATTTTTCCAACCAATTAATATTGGAAAAAAGTTACAGAAAACGAGGAAAGACTGATGCAATGTGTGTGAGAAGAGAATTCTATTTTTTTTTCTCATAATTTGAGCATTAATGCATCTGTATTAACGCATCCTCCTATTATACACAAGGCCCCGTAATGTGCTCAGAAAAACTAAAAATTTCGCCGATTTGAATGCACACGAGTTATGTTAATTTTTAAAGCGTTTCAGCGTTAATACGCTGCTTCCTATCGCGCATTTCGTTTTATCACTAGCCATCCTCATGAGAAACGCATTAGAGATAACGTGGTTTTAAAATTCAAAGTTAACCGTTTTAAAATTTAGGTGAATGATTAAGTTATTTTTATGAGATATTTTTGGGCGTAAATCACATGATATTTAATTTGTCGACGTGTTTCGAACCAACCAATGTGGTTTATTGTCAGGACAAGTTGAAGAAACAGATCTATGTTGCATGTTAAATAGACACAGCAGAACATCCAATGGCTATAATTTTTTACCAGCCAACGGCTATATTGACTAACTAACAGCTATATTTGACTAGGAATCTCTCATAAACTTGATATGGATCACATAAGCCTCAATTCAACGATTAAGTTATTGTTTTTTCATTAAAACTTTGAGGTTCACGCGAAGGTTTCCATAGGGTTGAGTTATTATTAAAAAAGTTATTTTGTGAAATCGTGAAGGGTGGATTATAAAGGTTTTGTTTTTTAGATATATAAAGATTTCTTTTATATATATAAAATAACTAAGAGTTTTTGCAAAAGGTTTTATTTTAAATAAAAGTTTAGGGTTTCTTAAAGAGAAAATTTTGGAGAAAGATGGCTTTCTCAAATCTCTAGCCCTAGTTCCTACAGTTTACAAGGAAGGATTATGATGTGTGGGCCATTAAGATGGCAACCATGTTGTAGGCACATGATGTTTGGGATTATGTCCAATTTGGGTTTTTAGAACCTAAAGATGAAGCAAAAGCACGAGCTCTCAGTAATGCAAATATAGAACAATGGAAGATAGACAAGAAGAATAATACATAAGCGTTGTAGCCTATTCAACAGGGAGTGGACCGAGAAGTGTTCTAGAAGATTATGATCACGTTTTCAGCAAAAGTAGCATGGGATACTTTGGCAACAAACTATACTGGCATGGCCAAAGTCAGTATTGTTAAGTTGTAGAATACTAGAAGAGATATTGAAAGTTTGCAGATGAAAGAGACACCGAACATTGATTCTTTCATGAATTGGGTCATAACTATCATAAATTAGTGAAATATTTATGGTGAAGAAATTAAAGATCAAATAGTGCTTGAGAAGATCCTCATATCATTGTCTACCAAATTTGATGTTGTGGTAGCAGCCATAAAAGAAGCCAAGGATTTGGCATCATTGATAGTTGATGAGCTGATAGGATCACTTTTATCGCATGAGGAAAGGATAGACATAGATAAGGATTCCAATTTAGAGACTGCTTTCAAAATTCAGGTTTCTATTTTGAGAGGCATAGGTCAAGGCAGAAGTAGAACGAGAGGCAGAGGATGAAGTGGAAGATGTGGTGGTCAGAGAGATGGTCGAGAAGAGCATGAACATGAAAGTGGAAGTAACTATAGAAGCTTCAACAATAATCAAAGGTTTGACAAATCAAAGGTGAGATGTTATTATTGCAATAAATTTGGTCATTATGCTTGTGATTGTAGGAAGAAAATAGACGATCAAGGGAACGAGAGAGCTAATGTCACTACAGAGAGTACTAACTCTATGTTCCTAGCTTTTCCTACCATCCATGAACCTTCTGCTAGTGTGTGGCTATTAGATAATGGTTGCAGTAACCACATGACATGCAACAAGGATTTGGTTGCAAATTTTGATCAATTTGTGAAAACAGAGGTAACGTTAGGGATTGACAAGACTGTAGAAGTAGATGACAAAGGAGTGGTCAGCACTCTTACCAAGCAGGGGAGTCGAAGACAATCTCAGAGGTATATTATGTTCCTAGTCTCAAACATAATTCGATATGTGTTAGTCAATTGACATGTAAAGGATACAGAGTTATCTTTCAAGGTCAAGAATGTGTTATATATGAAAAGCCCCCAAGCAAGCAGCTGATAGAAAAGGTGCAGATGACGAGGAACATACTCTTTCCTCTAACAATGAATTACAGTGGTCAGATGAGTTCTTTTACTGTTGCATGTTCTGATGATTGTTGGTTATGACACTTTCGATTTGGACACTTGCACTTTTCTGGTTTAAGATTGTTGCAACTAGACATATGGTTAGGGGAATACCTCCCATTGAAGAACTTGCTAGTACTTGTGAGTGTTGCATTTTGGGAAAGCAAAACCGTGAAAGTTTTCCAAAGGGAGTTGCATACAGAGCAAAGCAACCTCTTGAGCTAGTGCATATAGACTTGAGTGGACCTATGAGGACACAGTCGATTGGTGGAAGTTGTTACTTCCTCACCTTCATTGATGACTATAGCAGAAAGACTTGGGTTTACTTCTTGAAGAAAAAGTCTGAAACTTTTGAAAAGTTCAAAGAATTCAAAGACTTAACAAAGAAACAAAGTGATTAATATATCAAGATATTGAGGTCAGATCGTGGTGGAGAATATGACTCAAAGGCATTCCATGATTACTGTAAACAACATGGAATCAGAAGATAATTTACAACTAGGTACACACCGCAACAGAATGGTGTAGCAGAGAGAAAGAATAGGACAATTATGAACATGGTAAGAAGCATGTTCAAAGACAGAAAATTGTCTAATGCATATTGGGCAAAAGAAATTGCATGTGTTATTGATGTGATCAACAGATCTCCTACAAAGAGTGTTATGAACAAAGTACTAAAACAAGCATGGTCAGGTATGTATTCCAACATTTCTCATCTCAGATTCTTTGGATGTGTAGCTTATGCACATGTGCCTAAGAAGCGAAGAGGAAAATTGGATGATAAAAGTGAAAAATGCATATTCATTGGTTGTAATGAGCAATCAAAAGCTTACAAATTGTATAACCCTATCACAAAGAAGACCATAATTAGCAGAGATGTTGTGTTCAAAGAACAAGAGTCATGGAATGGAACTATAGACAAAAAAATTGATGCACAAGTGCCACTAATGGAAGTTGATGATGTAGCAAAAAAGGAGCAACAAGAATCATAGTTGAAGACACCAAACAGAGACACACCAATAAGGACTCCAATATTTTCAGAGCAACATGGATCTTCAAGCAGATTAACATATCAATATTCTCCTAAAAATCAATCAGGGGATGAATCAAGCAATGGTAGGAGAAAGATGAGAAGTTTGAAAGATATTTATGATGATTTGGATATTAGTTCAAATTCTGCATTGTTTTCATTCCAACTTTCTTCGTTTGAAGAAGCAATCAGAGTTGAAAATTGGGTGCAAGCCATGGATGAAGAAATTGAAGCTACTGAAAATAATGACACATGGGATTTGGTTGATTTACCAAAGGATAAAAATCTCATTGGTTTGTAGTGGGTGTACAAGACAAAGTTGAATGAGAAAGGTGAAATTGATAGATTCAAAGCTAGACTTGTAGCAAAAGGATTCTCGCAGCAAGCCAAGAATAGATTTTGGAGAAATGTTTGCTCCAATAGCTAGATTGGACACCGTAAGAGCAGTTATAGCCACAACAGCTTAGAACAAGTGGAAAATATATCACATGGATGTGAAATCAACCTTTTTGAATGGAATTATAGAAGAAGAAATTTATGTGCAGTAGCCTCTAGGATATGAAGTTGAGAGTAATGAAGAGAAATTTTATACGTTGAGGAAAGTGCTCTATGGACTCAAGCAAGTGCCTAGAGCTTGGTAAGCAGATTTGATAGCTACATGATCTAGAATGAATTTTGCAGAAGCAACATTGAGCCTACCTTGTACACAAAGGTAAATGAGCATAGAAAGATTTTGATTGTTTGCTTATATGTTGATGACATGATTTTTATAGGTGATTTTGAGATAGATGAATTTAAAGCAGCCATGATGAAAGAATTTGAGATGACTAATCTTGGTCCCATGAAATATTTTCTTAGCATAAAAGTTGAGCAATCTGAAAAGGGAATTTTTATTTGTCAAAATAAATATGCCAAAGATTTGTTGAAAAGATTCAGGATGGAAAATTGCAAACTTGTCCCTACACGAGTTGCAACAGGTACAAAGTTAAGTAAGGATGATGAAGGATCATATGTTAATCCAACTCTATTCAAAAGATTGGTTGCAACTTCATGTATCTCACATCTACAAGACCAGATATCTTGTAAGGAGAGGGTTTGATTTCCAGATTTGTGGAGACTCCAAAAGACACACATTGGAGTGAAGGATTTTTTTTTTTGAGATACATAGTAGGAACTAGAGATTGTGGCATAATATATGCAAGCACAAAAAAGAAGGATTTGATTGGATACATATATAGTGTTTTTGCAGGAAGTTTGGATAATAGGAAGAGAACTTTTGGTTATGTGTTCCACCTTGGTTTAGGTGTGATTTCATGGGCATCTAAGAAGCAACCCATTGTGACACTTTTGTCAGCGGAAGCAGAATATGTAGCAGCAACATCAACAACATGTCAAGCAGTTTGGTTAAGAAGAGTACTTGATAGACTCAAGCAGAAACAACAAGGATCAACAACAATATATTGTGACAACACCTCAATGATTGCACTATCTAAGAATAGTGCGTTTCATCAGAAGAGCAAGCATATTGATACTAGATATCACTTTATTAGAGAACTTGTGAGCAATGGAGAAGTTCACTTGAAGCCTTGTAAATCTAGTGATCAATTGGCTGATATATTTACTAAGTCATTAGCACAATATGTGTTTGAGTTTCATAGAAGAAACTTGGGTGTTGTAAGCCTAGCTGAGACTTAGACCAGCATGCATGTTTGAGTTGTCATGAGTCATGTTTTATTTTAGCAGTCATAATTAAAGGGGAGTGTTAAAATAAGATAATTACTCCTGCATGAGGAGTTGGTTAAACATAGAGAGTCAATTAACTGAGTGATTGAGTGTTGAGTCAAGTCGAGTTAAGTGATAGTCGTGTGGTTGCATGTGCATGCATGTTAAGGCGAGTCCCTAGTCGAAAAGGATAAATACCCTTCACCAGGTTCACTGTAAGCATCATGTTTTGTGTGATCAATATAAGGTCAGTAGCTCATGTTTTATGTGTGAATTCATGCTTTGTCTCCTTCGCCTTCCCAATAATAGAAAGGGTACTAGATATAATAGAACAAACTCCTTGTGGCTTCAGTACCACTTAGATTTCTTTGCAATTTTTTTAGTGGAGGAGAGCGCGGGTGGAATTATTGTGGATCATGTGATTGTGAAGAGTAGCGATTGGAATCCTCCAAAAATTAGTGGTGGAAATGGTGCAACCTTTCATCGGTGAAGAAAATGCATTAGCCGGAAAGTTAATTACTAGACTTGAAACGCCCTATTTGAAGTATGATAATGGAAGACTGGGTTGATAAGGATCACCCTTTTCGAACTATTCTGGCTACCTCCACCAATTACTAGGCTTTGGTCGAGACAACTCTGCCTCCGCCTCCTACAATTACCTAACTTTGGTTGACACCACTCTACTTTTGATTGTTACATGGAAGTGTGATATACTCAGGGATCGGGCAAAGGCATCCTACCAGATTCTTCTCAAATATTGTAAAGCGGTAAAATGGCTGAGATTATTGTTTGAATAGAACTACGATTTATATGTTTTGAAATAGGATGCAAAGAGTATTGCGGCATATGTTCAACACAATGCTCTCTTCAAGGCAATAATTGAATCATCTCTATGGCATTATTGATTTATATTTGCAATTAGTTTGTAACTGTCCTTTTATTTAATATTATTTGAAATAAAGTTTGACACCCACCGTGTGAATCTAGGGGAGAGATGTCTAATGTTGTGCAGGGATCAGTAATTGATATAATACTGTTCCCACTAAACCACTCGAAATTGAGACTTTTTCAACCAATATTTAAACAAAAATAAATAACATTAAGTGCAAATATGTTTTAATTTATGTCTAAAATTTCCCAAAACATTGATTGGGCCCACAACTGTCCATAAATAGTATCTTAATGTTTAAGATTAAAAATCATATTGACCCAACTAGAAAACATATAAAACCATAAATCCTTCCAAAATGGTATATTCCAGAAGTACAAAGTAGCAGTCACTTCAACCCCCACTCATCAGAACTGAAGCTATGTATCCTAAATAAATATCCATACCTGAACATAATAAAAGTGAATGTATGTCAACCATAATTGATGTGTTGTTCAACATTTAAACCCACTATGTTCAATAAATGACACCCAACCCATTCTATTTCCCATTAAAACATATGAAAGCACATGTTCAATAAATGACACCCAACCCAATTACTTCAACAAATGATACCCAACCCATTCTATTTCTCATTAAAACAAATCAAAGCACATGGATTAACAAATAACAAATTCCCAACCATTGGATCATATCAAATTAAATACAGATCACACATTCAAAATGAATCCATTACAATCCATGTCCATCCCTACCACCAATTAAATTCAAGTGCAAAAAACTATAAAAAAAGTTCAACCACTGTTGAAGTTGCATGTTATGCATTCAAACTATTCACTAGCCTTGGAGACAAACCATCACAGAACATTTGACAGCATATCCAGGTTAGTTATTTAAATTATAGCACATTTTTCTTACAATTCTATTTTCAATTCTCACAGTTTTTTATTTCAGTTTTTACAGTTTCATTTTCATGAAAATATATATTTTTTCTATTTTTCTATATTTTGAATCATTTTAAAGTTGATTGGAAAATATGACACGACCATAATGATGAGTATTGGCTAGTATGGCTAGCTACAACAAAACCTATGAGACATTAATCTTGTGCTGAATATTTGAATGAAAGGTTATGTCTTCCTCATAAAATTATGAAGTATTACAATTAGATTGATATTGGTCAATTAATGTGCTCACCATTCCCTTCAATATGTTCTCAAGTTGGTTATGGTAACTCAGACTATTACTGTTGGCAGAGGCTAGAATATATGAAAACACCAAGACAAGCCTACAATAGTGACGCTAGCAATTTGGGATCAAATCTTGCTGGAGAAAATTCTATGTAAGGTTGTCAGTCATCCCTCGCACAAAATATTTTATATAGGTAAGAAGACTCGAAAATCACTCCCTTGACTCCAAGAAACTAAGGTATCTAACGAACGTCCTTTCATCGTGTATTTCCTCACTCCTTCAATCTTTGTCTTCAAACACCTCATCTTTGCAAGCCATTTCTCAGTCAATTGAAGATCATATATCCCCATCACATATTTGCAATAATCCATAATACCCATAGGATCTCTATCATCCACTTATGCATTAAAATCATCCTCATTAGAAGAAGAACTCGGGCCTCTCACTTTGACATCACACTGTTGGTGAAGACACTTGGTTTCCATAACTGAATCTTATGGATAGAAGCTCCCTTGGGAACTACAGGCTCTATTAAAAGGAAGATCAAGAGCTAGTCACTATTACACCCATTAATGAGGATCCAATATAAAATCCAGACACCGAAGCATTAGAAACTTGTTGCTAATCAAAGCACTCTTATAACTGGCAATTAGAACTTCCTTGTAAACAAACCTAGTACAGCTAGAGACTCGAGCAAATTGATTCAATTACATGGTAGGGATTACACAACATTCTTACCTTTCTACCTTATTGATAGCCTTTGGCAACCTACAAAAACCCCACATTATTTTCATACAAAAGCTCAACAAGGCCCCTAGATGAATAGGAACAACCCGTAAGGGACTGATAAAAAAATAGTCTAATCTTCTGAAAAGAAGTCCTACATTGGATTCATTTCTTAAAAAAGCATAAGGATTCCTAGGACCAAGCTCCTTGAGACATTAAATCAAAAGTTGGGCATGAAAGCCGAAATCCTAATCAAGGAGTTAGTAATAGCAGGACTGATTCTTCTAGCCGAGTTTAACACTCTGTACTTGACTGAATCATAGTTTGTAGAGATAGTCATTATAAAGGGTGTTATCTTCAAGGTCCAAAATCCAAGTCTTAATAGTGAGAAAGAAGCGAAGATTATCTTCAATCTCTGTGTATCTTCTGAACCCGCAAAGAGTCTTCTTGAAGATTGAATAACGGACCTAGAAGGCATTATCTCTGTGGTTTGAATTTAAGATCCAAATTCTCCTACCCAACCTACAAATTGAGTCATACTGTCAAATTAAGATTCTCATGTAGGCATGTCCACCTGCTCCCTTTCTTGTTGATCATGATATAGGGTTGACCCCTTCTCAAACTTATGTAACTGAGGATCTATCTCATAAAACACAATTGTGAATACCGTTAAATGATATCCCAAACTACTCTTCTTCACCATTGGCACTATCTGAGCTCCATGGTCTCTAATGATAAAAAGTTTATCCTTATCCAAGAAAGGAAATGTTTGCATTGTCCTCATAAAATCCAAGCCCAAAATCATCACATAATCCTCCAATAGTATAACTCTCAAAATATATCCTACCAAACATATGAGCCCACTCCCATCAGTGCATCCTTGAGAATACCAAATGTTGACCTCATCTTAGAGTTCATTATAAACATCATTCCCTTCAATATGTTCTCACGTTGGTTATGGGATCTTAGACCATTGTTGTTGGCAGAGGCTAGAATATATGAAAACACCAAGACAAGCTTACAATATTGACACTAGCAATCCTGGATCAAACCTTGCAGGAGAAACTTCCACTTCAATGGAAGTTTCTTATTACTCAACAGTTCTTTTTAACTTGAAAGAAACATAAGGAAAACACTACTTGAACTATATGATTGACAATGCAATTCCACTTGGTGAGACATCGTGGGCCATGAATGAATTCATTTGCGATAACAAACCAGATTCTAAACAAATTAATTCAAACAACTGTAATTACTAGATCTTCTCATAGTACCAGAAGAAGGTGGAAAGCAACATAAGGCAAACACTACTTTAACTACATGATTGACAATGCAAGCCACTTGGTGAGACAACATGGGCCATGAATGAATTCAATTGCGATAACAAACATGATTCTTAAAAAATTAATTCAAACAACAGTAACTACCAAATCTTCTCATAATACTAGAAGAAGTTGGAAACCGACAATAGTTTTCCAAGTACAAATACAATCATGGTATTTTAAGTGTAAAAAAAAGTTATCAAAACAACAATCACTGATAATTTTAAAGACATGCAACAAAATGATTTTGTATATTTTATTTTTTAAGGGTACTAATGTAGTAGAAGTTTCTTATTACTCAAAAGTTATTTTCAACTTGAAAGTAACACAAGGCAAACACTACTTGAACTACATTATCCTCCAACAATATAACTCTCAAATACATCTTACCAAACATATGAGCCCACTCCCATTAGTGCATACTTGAGAATACAAAAATGTTGACCTCATCTCCGAGTTCATTACTTTGTAGGCAAACAACCAATCCCTTCAATATGTTGTTAGGTTGGTTATGGTAGCTTAGACCATTGTTGTTGGCAGAGACTAGAATATATGAAAACACCTAGAAAAGCCTACAATATTGACACAGAGCTATCCTCGATCAAATATTGCATGAGAAACTTCTACTACAATGGAAGTTTCTTATTACTCAAAAGTTATTTTCAACTTGAAAGAAACATAAGGAAAACACTACTTGAACTACATGATTGAAAATGCAAGTCCACTTGGTGAGACAGTGTGGGCCATGCATGAATGCAATTATGATAACAAACAGGATTCTAAACAAATTAATTCAAACAACAGCAAATACAAGATCTTCTCATAGTACTAGAAGAAGGTGGAAACCGATGGTAGTTTTCCAAGTACAAATACAGTCATGGTATTTTAAATGTAAAAACAACTTATCAAAATAACAATCACCGATAATTTGGAAGACATACAACAAAATGATTATGTATATTTGATTTTTCAAGGATACTAACATACATGTTGATAATTTCTTGTAATAAAGTAGAAGTATTTTTTCCTTGTTTACCTTTTTAAATCAATGCACTTCCAAATAAAACACAATACAAATGTGAAATGCACTCTGGGCATTGAATTTCCCTTATAAACCAACATTCAATACATCAACAAATATGGAGACGGGGCTATCCTCAAGATGATAATTTACAAAAGGAGAACTTAGATCCATATGATATCAACTCAATAAGACAATAGACTAAATCCGACCAGAACCAAAACCATTTCCAAAATGACATAAAATCCAAATTTCTCCACAAACTAGATGCCACAAAGGAATGAAACAAAAATAGACAAGTACATTCGTTCCAACCCAAACATCTTTCAACTGTACATTCATTCCAACCGAGATATTAAGTGAAATTACATATTTTAACTGTAAGTGAATAGGAAAATGAATTTCATAGATTAATGCAGTCACTGCATTTAAAGTATTTGTCTAAAAAGTTCGAATGTGAAATATCTACATATTATCACACACTCTATTCCAAAAAATAGATAAATGAATTAAAACACAATGCAAATCGGTTGGACTTCCCACTATGAGCATCAAAATACCTTTATAAATCAATGTACCTCTAATTAAAACATAATACAAATGGGTAATGCACTCTCGGCATTGAATTTCCCTTGTAACCCAACTTACTGTGAATCCAAACACAATGTAAAGTTTCTCTTACAAATCAATTTACCTCCAATTCTACCAACTATGGACATTGAAAGACTCTTATAAATGAATATACAATGCAAAATGGGCTGGTAGACCAAATTTCTATCAGCATCAGTTTACCTTTTTAAATCAACGCACTTCCAAATAAAACACAATACAAATGGGCAATGCACTCTGGGCATTGAATTTCCCTTATAAACCAATATTCAATACATCAAAAAATATGGAGATAGAGCTATCCTCAAGATGACAATTCACAAAAGGACAAATTAGATCCATCTGATATCAACTCAATAAGACAACAGATTAAATCTGACCAAAACCAAAACCATTTCCAAAATGACATAAAATCCAGATTTCTCCACAAACCATATGCCACAAAGGAACGAAACAACAATACACAAGTACATTCGTTCCAACCCAAACATATTTCAACTATACATTCGTTCCAACCCAGACATTAAGTGAAATTACATCTTTTAACTGTAAGTGAATCAAAAAATGAATTTCACAGATTAATGCAATCACTGCATTTAAAGTATCTATCTAAGAAGTCCGAATGTGAAACCTCTGAATGTGAAGTCTCTGCATATTCTCAGACAATTTATTCCAAACAATAGATAAATTAATTAAAACACAATGCAAATGGGTTGGACTACCCACTATGAGCATCAAAATACCTTTATAAATTAGTGCACCTCCAATCAAAACATATTACAATTGGGTAATGCACTCTTGGCATTGAATTTCCCTTGTAACCCAACTTACTTCGAATCCAAACACATTGCAAAGTTTCTCTTACAAATCAATTTACCTCTAATTCTGCCAACTATGGACATTGAATGACTCTTATAAATGAATATACAATGCAAAATGGGCTGGTAGAACAGATTTCTATCAGCATTAGTTTACCTTTTTAAATCAACACACTTCCAAATAAAACACAATACAAATGGGCAATGCACTCTGGGAATTAAATTTCCCTTATAAACCAACATTCAATACATAAAAAAATATGGAGACAGAGCTATCATCAAGATGTCAATTTACAAAAGGACAACTAAGATCCATCTCATATCAAATCGATAAGACAACATACTAAGTCTCACCAGAACCATTTCCAAAATGACATAAAATCTAGATTTCTCCACAAGTGAAATGCCACAAAGGAATGAAACAACAATACACAAGTACATTCGTTCCAACCCAAACATCTTTCAACTGTACATTCGTTCCAACCTAGACACTAAGTGAAATTACATCTTTTAAGTATAAGTGAATCGGAAAATAGAATGCATCCATTTATCCTTTAATCATTTTGTAAACCCAAGAAAATTCCTTAATGGCTCTAATAGAAGAATTCTGAGAGAGGACCTTGAGTTTAAAGGATATCAACATGCCACAGAGATAAAGGGAAAAAAGCAAAAGAGAGCCCCCAAACCAAAGCCGGTGAGCACCCATTTAAGCACATTATACCATAAATAGAAAGAAAGAAACATAATGCACATGCAAATTTTCCATCTTATATATTTTCATGGAGATTAACATTATTAGTCAAATTCAAATAAAATGGACTAGAATTGTTCTAATATTCATAGAACAAAAGTTAGTTTCCATCTCGATAACTCCAATTGTGTATTGTAATAGGGAGGAAGATATAAATAGAGAGACTCCACCTATTCCACTATGAGTTTGTTTTACTTTGAACATTATATTTCAAGAAGGAAATAATTTGTAAACATGGGAACAACTTCATCCTAGTGTCCATATAACTTGCATAGATAGTAGTTTTGAATTCCAATGAGAGGGTTAAGCAAACAATGCACACGAATCAGATTATGACATATACACTAGGAGTGCGACTGTAGTAAAAGGGAGTCTTGGGGTTTTCGAAGTGAAAGGAAGGTGAATGAACAAATTATGATGTCGAGCTTCCTTTTTCGAGTGAGATACCTCGTTTAAGCCCAAGATTGGGAAATATCGAGGGCTTAAGTCTCATCCATAATATACATACGGTATGGCTGTGATGAGAATTTTTTTCGAGATGGAGAAGAAAGTCAAAAAACCACATCAAAATGTTGTGGCATGTGATGAGAAATTCATCAGTGTATCACAAGAGATGGAACCTAATATAACAATTTCATGAAGTATAAATTTAACAGAAGGGGCTCTTGGACGATGGTGTCATGAACAATAATAGCCTATAGCCACAACCATAGAGAGTGGAATAGAACATATAAATAACAAATGTTCATCTTAAAGGGATAAACCTCCACAAAAATACCTCAAGATTGAGTTTGCATGCATTGTATGTTTTAATGCAGAAATGTGGATGGAAACTAGGGGAATATGAGAATACATGAAAGGTGAAATAAACCTATGGGAATTTCAAATGAGTTATTACCTTCACTAACAGAGGTGGGCATGATTTTTGGAACTCAATGCACACAGAGTTCAAAAGAAATGCACGACATGCGAGTATGCGGGTATGATGACTCCTTTTTACTACAATCATCTTAACATTTCTAAAATTGCACAATGCTAAAGTATCTTCCTATATAAAGACCGAGCAAACGAATCCAAATTACTCAACGAGTTAGTGATAACACGATTCAAATGGAAGCATCGAGTGCAAGTGGACGACCACACCAGAAAAGAAAAAGAAATAAATATGAGGAGAAAAATGTGGTAGAAAAGTAATATTCAACGAATTGGAGGTCTAGTGAGAAACAAAATTGCCAAATGAATGAAGTGGCAGGGAATGGGTGTTAACCACAATGGTGGTTCTCACCGTCGCGAAGGTGGGAAGGTGGGAAACATGTAGCTACTATAGAGGAGAACAAGATGGGTCTAAAATCCAACCAAATCTTATTCCCAATAGGGCTTTACATTGATTCTTCTGTTAGAGCTTGATTTTTATATCAATTCCCTTCCAAAACTAC
This sequence comes from Pinus taeda, assembly GCA_000404065.3. Taxonomy (NCBI): domain Eukaryota; kingdom Viridiplantae; phylum Streptophyta; class Pinopsida; order Pinales; family Pinaceae; genus Pinus; species Pinus taeda. The sequence continues at coordinate 104,306 of APFE031563437.1, forward strand.
CAGAATCGATAAAATCCATAAGAAATTGTAGAAAACATGTGATAAGATTTCATTTCCCAACAAATTCAAGTGTTCACAAACACAACAGTGCAACAAGAGCAAAAAAAAAATCCCAACAAAAAGTTTAGGTGTTGAAAAACACAGTGGCTGGTAGGATTTAGAATCCTATGGGATAGACGTAGAAGCCACCACCATGTCAAAACTTCCCTCTGACCTCGCCAGACCTGCAACCAAAATGAAAAAGTTAGCAGATGGTAAAAGTGTACAAACAAATTACAGGTAATTTGGAAAAAAACCCATGTATTTAGAAATTTACCTAAATTTACCTTCATGGATCTCGAACTGGTTAGAATTTTTCACTGGCTCCTTCATGGACCTCGAACTAGTTAGAGTTTTGCACAGGCTGTGAGAATGAAACAAAACCCTAAACCCTGAACATCAATGGCGGGCGGAATCAAACAACCACGACATAAACCCTAAATTGCTAACGAGACAGAGCAAGCAACCTCACTAGGTGAGAAGGTTGCAATGGCAAGCACAATCAAACAACCACAACATAAACCCTAAACTGCTAACGAGACAGAGCAAACAACCTCGCTGGGTGAACAAGTCGCAATGGCAGGTGCAATCAAACAACCACAACATAAACCCTAAGCTGCTAATGAGACAGAGAAAGCAACCTCGTCGGGTGAGCAGGTCAAGAATGGCAGACAAGGCATATAAGTATTAGAGCCATCCCAAGTCATCGTCGGCAGAGTGCATCGCCCAATCATTGGACCCGAACAAAACAACATGGGGCAGAGTAGACATCGGAGAAAACAACATCAATGAAACCCTAAACAATGATTTAGGCGGTAACATAAATTCTCCCACCCACCCAACACATGGCAGGCATGAATCAACATGTGTCATACACCATTGGCAGGTGTCCATGTGGTCAACGCTGAGGTGGAGGGGAGGGCGCACAGGTAATAGCGTCCCTCCCCTATAAATTTTATATTGAAAAAGATTGGTTTTTTAAATTGTGTTATTTTAATGAGTTTGTCCAATCCGTTATGATGGATAGATGGTAGATATTCTTAAATGAAATAAGATATATTGTTGATATTCTTTAATTAATTTAATTTGACATAATTCCTTTGGGGTTAGAGGCTTTGGGTAGAAATTTTAAAAAAGATGTTTTTATTTATTTTAATTTGGATTAGATAAAATGTTTTCTAATTTAAAATTAAATTTTTACTCAAAATTTTTAAAATAGAAACATTTTATTCATTTTAATTTGAATTAGATTTTAAGATAAATATATAATGACTTTTTGAAATTAATTGTCATTTTCATTATATTATTCAATTTTCATTGTTATTTGTCTGAAGGTCTTGGTAGATGATTATTAAGCATTCCTTCATGTAAATTCACTCAGTAATTCTACCAAGCTTACTAATACAATTGTTTGTTTTTAATTAAATTGATTTTTTAAATTATTTAATTTATTATTATTTTTATCATAATCTAATAGATAATCACATTTTAATTTGGCTGAAATAGGGGATTGAATCATTAATATCTTCAGCACAATGTTTAATAAAGTTATTTTTGATTTATTTTAAGAATCGTATTGTAATTTAATGGAATTAGATTTAGGATACCAATGTAATATATATATTATTTTAATATTATAAATAATTAAATTTTCAATATATTTTATTTAATAGATAAAATTTTTTTATTATGAAAAATACTTTTTAATACATTTTTATTTAAAAGATTATAAAGTTAGTATTATGAAATGATTAAGTTTTAATTATAAGTATTATTTTTTTAATTATTAAATGTATTTAATTTTATATTTATTAAATATTCAAAATTAAAATGACTAAGATGTAAAATTTTAAATTTTAAAAAATTGTCATAGGATATTTTGATGTGGGTGGATGAAATAGTATAGATATTTGGTTGAATGTATGGGAGACCATGGTATAGGATTTTGCTGCCACTTCTAAATTCATCTCTGCTAAGATCAAAAGGACATCAACAACTGCGTAACCAAAGTATATGGTCTTACTATCCAACCACTTCTAAATCCATCTCTGCTAAGTTCAAAAGGACATCAACAACCGTATAACCAAAGTATATGGTCCTACTATCCAACAATAAAAAAATTCTCTTTCTCAAAAATATCAAAAACTTGTAATCATAGTTTGAAGCATAAATCTGGTTAATAGCAATCTCAATTTAATAAAATTGTTGTAGGGAAAAACAGGAGGAATATGTAGGTTGGATGGGAAATCACGATATTTCAAAGAATTAATTGAAGAGCTAAAACTAGTAAAGTATAAAAACACCATATGGAAACTACACTTGGAACAATAGAAGAGGAGGCAATGCTCAATTTGCTTCAAGACTAGATATGTTTCTCATATCACAGTTGTTGGTTTTCAAAGGTATACAAATGAAAGCACAAGTTCTTCCAAGCCACAAATTAGACCATTGCCCAATATGTTTATCAATAGATTGGAAAAGTAGCCCATTAGACAAATCCAACAAGTTTGAAGCGTTTGGGTTAAGACATCCCTCATTGAAAGACAATGATGCAAAATGGTGGAGTGAAGCACTAATCATTCAAGGAACAATTATGCAGAACTTTCAATATCACCTAAAAAAAGTTAAAAAACATCTAAATGATTAGAACAAAAAAGAGTTTGAAACATGCAAGAGACCAAAACCCTTCTTAATCAGCAAATGATATAAATTCAAGATCAAATAATGAAAGAAGGGAGAATAGATAATCTAGCAAAAAGGAGACAAAAATACAAACACAACTAGAGAAAAGATATCAATAAGAGGATATCCTTTGGAAACAAAAATCAATGGTCTAATGGGTCATATAAGGGGAAAATATACAAAGTTCTTCCATAAATCAAAGATTCAATATAGACATCATAATAGGATCGCCTACATGAAAGATTCATAGGGAAATAGAACGGAAAATCATAAACATACAAAATATTTCATTTCCTTCGATACATAATTTCTAATTAAACTAGCTCTAGATAGGCGTCCTACCATAAGAAAGATTGGACCACAGATTCCGACTTTTATAACATTCAAACAAAACACTTTCTAGCTCAACAAAATCTCAAAAACATAGGTTTAACAAGTAGTTATGGAAATGAGTAAATGAAAATTGCCAAGACTTAATGGATTTATAATTGATTTCTTCTAGGCTTGTTGGCCAATAATTGGAGAAGACATATGGGAACTAGTGGAAAACTTGTGGAGAACAACCTCAAATTTACTCTGCCTTAAACATTACATTTATAGTGTCAGCACCAAAAGATAAAAAAGGTGAATCCCTGCAATTATTTAGGCCTGTAGAACTCTATAATATAATATATGAATTTGTCTCAAAAATAATAACAAACAGACATAAACCTATTCTTCTCAAAATAATCTCCCTAAAACAAAATGGATGTCTTGAGGGTACACAAATTCTTGATGGAATCCTCTTTGCCCGTGACTTAATTTACTTTCCAAAGATCACCAAGAAGCTTGGTATACTGATAAATTTATACCTCTCTATTTTTTATTATCAATTGAATTGGAAATATGTTTCACCTACTTCTAGCCTATGGATTTGCTGAAAAATGGGTTCACAAGATCCTAGCCCTTGTTTCCAAGGCCTTCTTTGCTATAGTTATCAATGGAACTCCCTCACAAACGTTTACCCCATTTAAAGGAATAAGACAAGGGGGCCCTCTCTCCCCTTTTCTATTTCTCTTAATGGTTTAAGGGCTAGGATATGCTCTAAAAAATGCAGTCAACAAGGGTAAAATGAAGGGCCTCAATATTTATAATATTGATATACCTACTACACATCAATAATTTATAGATGAAACTCATTTTTTAGACCATCCGTCTGCTAGAGAAGTTAAACCACTTAGCTCATTCTAGAAAATTTCAAAGGCACTCTAGGAATTGAAATTAAATTTAGTAAGTCCCATTTTCTTTATTTAACACAACGGTGTGTTGTGCAAACTCATATTTCGATAACCATTCAAATCCAAGGGATTTTCATTTTGTTCAAATATCTAGGGTCTCCTGTAATTGAAAGATCACTTACATACTTTGGTTGGGAGGAACTCATGAGTAAACTTGAAGGCAAACTATCAGGCTTGACTTTTAGATCTAATATGTGGGAAGACTTCTTCTACTCAAATTAGTGTTTTAGGTTATTCCATTATATTTTTTATCAACCTTAGAAACACCCTGAATCATCATAAAAATATTAGGAATTTTCAAGGGAATGTTTTATGGGGAGAAGTTAAACTTGAAAAAAAATGGGCACTTATAGCTTGGGATACAATTTGTGAACCCACCGAACATTCTCCCATTTGTTGTTTTATTTTCGACACAGGGGGTCACAAGAGAGCTTAGTCATTGTTCTAGCCCCACAATGTCCATTGTTTCTCTACACTAAGAGAACTTCTCAATGCTCATATAATTTGTCAATCCATTTGCAATATTCTTCAAAGTGTCCACCTTTACCAACAACACCTTTTTTTCCTCAACCATATCCCTTACAAAGTGATACTGAACATCAATATTATTTATCTTTGAATGATAAGTAGGGTTCTTTTCCAAGAAAATTGCACTTTTGTTGTCACAGTCTATCCTTATAGCTCGTTGTACTAGCCCCATACTTGAACACAATCTTTGCAACCCAACTGCTTCCTTGCTTGCATGCATGGCTGCCATGTATTCTGCCTCTATAGTTGAAAGTGCCACTACAAATTGTTTCTTACTCATCCAACTGACAACACCTCCAAGTATGTTAAAAACATACTCACTTGTAGACCTTCTCTGACCTAGATCTCCAACCGAGTCTGCATCAACAAAGCCACGAATTTATAAAACTTTGTCCAATCCTAGTCTTCCTTGGTTGCATAGACCATAATCACTAGTGCAACGCAAATACCTGAAAACCTGCTTCACTATTGTCCAATGCTCTTTCCCTGGTTTTGACATAAACCTGCTCAATACTCCCATTACATGTGCAATGTTTGGTCTAGTACAAACCAATGCATATATCCGGCTACCAATTGCACTCATCTTCTTCTTAAACACCCATTTTCTGCCAATGGGTTTCCTTTCAGCCAAAACTCCACCAGATCCCAAGCCTTAGTTTTGTGAAAATATTCCATTTTATCAAACATGGCCTCTTTCCAGAGTTTTCCATCCTCTGAATCTATTGCTTCCATGATAGTTTTTGGATCATCATCAGTAATAGATAAAGAAAAATTTGAACAGAAAGTTGTTGGACTATACCTTTCCAGTTTCCTTATTTCTTGAACTGATCTTCTCATAGCTGGAGTTTGTGGCTCTTCATCTTCTAATTCCTCTTCTACTATAGAGTCTTATTCTTCCTCCTTTAGCTCAAACTCTGTCTTCTCGGGTTCCTTCCGTAGGACTTCATGTTTAATAACATATTTCACCTATCTAAACACCACATCACGGTTGTACACCATGTTCCTTGTTTTTGGGTTCCAAAGATTATAACCTTTTAAACCATCCTTGTATCCAATAAAGTTGCACCTTTCAGATTTATCATCTAACTTGGTTCTTTTCTCCTTTGAAACATGTACATATGCATCATAGCCAAACACCTTAAGATGTGAAAGAGATGGCTTCTTACCAGTCCATACCTCTTGTGGAGACTTATCCTCCAACGCTAATGAAGGTGATATATTAACTAGGTAACATGCAGTCTCCACCGCCTCTACCCAGAATTCCTATCCTAGCCCGACACCACTGAGCATGCTTCTTACCTTTTCCATTAATGTCTTGTTCATTCTTTCTGCAACTTCGTTTTTATGAGGTGTGTACGTAGTAGTCTTCTCTCGTGCTATACCAAAATTCTTACAAAATTCTTCAAATTCCTTCTTGCAGAACTCTCCACCATTATCTATCCTCAATGCCTTTATCTTCTTCTATGTATGGTTTTCCACCAGAGCCTTAAATTCTTTAAACCTTTCAAAGAATTCAGATTTCTTCCTGAGGAAAAATATCCATGTATTCCTTGAGAAGTCATCTATAAATGATACATATTACACATACCTACCTAGTGATGGAACCGAAACAGGTCCAAACACATCACTGTGCACAAGCTCTAATATCCCTTTTGCCCTCTTAGCACCAAAGGGGAAACTCACTAGATTCTTCTTCCCATATACACAATGTTCATAGAAATTGAAATCCAGAGAGAAATTAAACATACCTTCTACCATACCATTACCATGAAGTATTCAAAGGCCTTTCTCTCCAGTATGTCCAAGACTTTGACATCATAGCACGATATTTTCTCCAGAGACCACAATGTTTTCTCCTCCACTTTCAAGAACCACAGAACTGTTGCACCCATCAATAACAGTACTACCTAGAAGCTTGTACAAAGTTCCAATCCGAACTCCCTGCATCAATACCAGTGCTACAATACCGAATGTAGAATTCAATATCAATAGATAACAACTGACTTACCACAATATTAAAGGCATTTAGATGCTCTGTAACTGAGTCTGCATCCTTCATCCTTAGGTTATAAAACGTTTTTTGTAGGAACAATTTTTTCACCACAAAATTAGATTGGTACAAAGTCCCTAACTTGTCACACAAAGCCTTCGTCGTAGCTTCCCCTGATACATTCAACAAGACTAAATCTGAGATACACAACTGTATTGTGCTCTTTTCTTTCAGATCCAACTTCATCCAGTCTTCATTTAACATTTTCGTTGGTTCAATACCTAGATCTATCGCAATCCACTGATCTTTGTCCACTAGTAGATCCTCCATCTTGATTTTCCACAACTCAAAACTCTAACCATTAAATTTCTTAATCTCTATCTTTCCACTGTTCACCATCTTCTTTCACCTCAAGAATCGATCTTGTAGATCTCCCACTAAACAAGGTCTACCACAGGCCTGAGAAAAACCCCTTAGTAGGAAAAGGCATCCCCTTGAAGTCGAAACAACTCCAATACCAAATATAGGTTTCAACCCTGTAAAAAAATTACCTGCAAATGAATTCTTAAAAATAGAAAATAAAGAACGGTGACAGCATAAAACTTAAAATTGATATACACAGAGATTTTTCCCTAGATCCAAAAACAAGAACTACCAGATTGATTTTTCATTATATTCCTTTCAATCTTACAATACATATATATACATGTTGGAGCATCCATAAACCCAACTCCATTAACCCTGGATTAGAACATAACCATAGTTCCCTTGACCAAATCTACAAAATACTATGGGTAGAAAACCATCATGCCCAAAACCATGTGTGAAATCCATGCACAAAACCATAGGTAGGTAAATCAAAGCATGTGGGTCTAGTCATGGAAATAATATAACACACACCCAATGCCAAGTTGTCCTCCTGTCCTCTTGAGTAGTTGTGGGAGGAACCCTATGTTCTGATGCCCTTTTCTTGATGTCGGTACCAACACACCATCCTTCAACCATCTCAAACCCTGCTTGGTTTTGTCTTCTCTTGTCTATAAATCCCAATGGGAAATCCTTTACCATGTGCCCAAGTTTATGAAAATGCCAACATCGAAATGATAACTCTTCATAGTCCAAATTTTGCAAATGGGACTACCTCTCAAAATAAATTTTCAAATTTTCGAAAAGACCATCCCTCAGATCTAACCTCACCAATATTCTAGCTACCCTTCTAGTTCTGGTGGAAAAGAAGGACATATCTACCCCCAAGAATTCCCCAATTTCCCTTCCTATCACCTTAAATACATCCTCAGTCCATAGTAAAGGTGGGGGTGTAGGTAATCTTACCCAGACTGGTAATTTCTCCAACTTTTCTTTATTTGCATCAAATAATAGATTCCATATTTTAAGTAACAGGGATGAGGATGTGATGCTCCAATTTCTTGCTAAGAGCCAGGTCACATCTTCAACATTCTTGAATCGAAGTGTGAACCAACCTCGAGTGAGAACCATCATCTTTGCTTCATTAGTCGAGGAATTGTCCCAATTCTGCTTCACCCAGTCACTAATTTCCATAGTTTTGAAGTACTTCCCTTTTGTGCGTCCCACCAAAGTGTGTTGATAAGATGTTATTAGTATGTCAAGCTTGATTTCTTCTCCTATAAATAAATTTTTATCCTTTGACTTTCACGTGATTCATTTACCTTTTTTTCTCTTGGAACTAGTTTGTCGTGGAATTTCTCCATCATGTTCTATAGGCTGTTCCTCTACTTCATGTATTCGACCAACAAAAAATTGTGTATTATCTCCATTATTTCCTCCAAATCATGGAGAGTCACCTCCCAAGACCCCCAACTCCTCGATACAATGTTCCCTTTCATTCCTAGCTCTGGATGGCCTTGGATTTGTGGTTGGGTCCCAATTAGACTCTTAGGGAGTCCTCCCAATTTAAGATTACAAGTTCCTGCTCTCCCTTTCACTTTCTTGATCATGTTCCTCCCTTTCCCTTTCTTGAGTGGATTTGCTTGTACCCTACCTCCCTTCTCCTACCGTTAAACCTCCCAAAATATTAGAACCTTCTTCTTTAGAGTTTGAGCTTTCCCCTTCTTCATTGCAATCTAACTCCAAGGGTTCTAGGTAGTACTTGAGAGGCTCCCTCCTTCCTTTTCAAGACCCCTATGACTCCAATGTCATGTAACACAAATCTTCCCAAGGGATAACCTCTACTAGTCACCGTAAGCCCGCAACTCTTCATTATGTCCTCTAACCCTCTAGTAAAATCGTTTTCTTCTAGAAATACTACATCAACGGTAGAGTAGTCTAGATCACTTACTGGTTATTTAGCCAAGGCCTAGCTCCTTTCTGTAACAGATCAAAAAAAAACATCTCTTTTGCATTAGGGTTTCCGCTTTGACTCAATGTTAGTGCCACATCGCCTCTCGCTTTGTTGATGTGCTTAGTTGTCAACCCTCACATCGTCGGAATTGTTAGTAGTCTGTGCATGTTAGGAGGTGGAGAGGTTGTTGGTGGTTTCAATCTTTCTATATTTTTCTTGTTGGGCACCAGCCTCCATATGGAATGAATATCCAAAGGATTGGTGTTATGCTTCTTAACCTGCAAAGCAATACCGAATAGAGAATATGCGAGAAAAATACCTAGAACACAGAATATGCGAAGAAAATATACCCAGAACACAGAATAGAAATGATTTTATTACTCAGAGAGAAATGTTCACAGGCCTCTTCGAGGGGGCAACCTCCAATAGAGCAGAGCTCGATTGCAAAACAAGACACAATACTCCTCGCAAGGAGTCTCTATCCTTTATATATGACTCATACATGCAATACCACGGGTCAATACCGTGGGTTTTATTAATACCATCTATCTAATACTACCGCCCATTTACCCTTTATTTAATACTACCGCCCATTTGTAACTAACTGTGGTCCCTTCATTAATTGCGGTTAACCACTTACAAATATTAATATGGGCTTTATTGACTCTTGACTATGACGTGATCCCATGACATGAATAAGGGGGTTAGGGTGGGACCCTAACATGCCCTTCCCCTTAAGACTAGCCTTGTCCTCAAGGCTGAAGCTGCGGAAACTGCTGAAGAATAGTGGCTGGTTCCCAAGTTGCATCTTCCAGAGAGGTGTCTTTCCATTTGACGAGGGCCTCTTTAATAATGCGGCCTCGCAGGTGCTTGTCTCGTGTGTCTAGAACTTGTTCCGGTTGAAGCCAGATTGACCCTTCCTCGTCCAATTCCGGTAGACTGGTTTGAACTCGGCAATTGTTCCCAATCACTTTCTTGAGGCACGATACATGGAAAACTGGGTGGATTTTTGCTGTAGGTGGCAAAGCCAACTTGTAAGCCACTTCTCCAATGCGCTGAAGTACTTGGTATGGTCCATAGAATTTTGGAGAGAGCTTTTGACAACCCTTGTCTTTGAGTGATGTTTGCTTATATGGTTGCAGCCTCAAAAAGACCTGATCCCCTTCTTGAAATTGGCGTTCTGAGCGATGTTGGTCAGCCTATTGCTTCATACGGTTCTGAGCTTGATGAAGATTCTCGCGCAGATGGGCGAGCATGGTTGCACGGTGTTGTAGGAGTTGATCCACGACTTGTACTTTGGAGCACCCCATGAGATAAGAAGTAGGGGAAGGCGGAAGTTGTCCATAGACTTCTTCATAGAGAGTCATTTTGGTGGTGGTATGATAGTTGGTGTTATACCACCATTCCACCAGAGGTAACCACTGTATCCAAATGTGTTGCTTTTCTGAAGTGAAACACCTAAGGTAGGTTTCTAGACATTTGTTGACGGCTTCGGTTTTGGAATCTGTTTGCGGCATGATATGAAGTTACTAAGTTCTGAGTGTG